>JAHLWY010001887.1:0-15320 GCA_020002185.1 Paraescarpia echinospica
GTGCAGTGAGTTTTATACTTCACATCTGTGGGGTGTGCTGTCTAGCCACTGTAAGAGTGCAGTGAGTTTTTTACTTCACAGCTGTGGGGGGTACCATCTAGCCACTGTAAGAGTGCAGTGAGGTTTATACTTCACAGCTGTGGTGTATACCATCTAGCCACTGTAAGAGTGCAGTGAGTTTTATACTTCACAGCTGTGGGGTGTACAGTCTAGCCACTGTAAGAGTGTAGTGAGTTTTATACTTCACAGCTGTGGGGTGTACTATCTAGCCACTGTAAGAGTGCAGTGAGTTTTATACTTCACAGCTGTGGGGTGTACCATCTAGCCACTGTAAGAGTACACAGAGTTTTATACTTCACAGCTGTGGGGTGTACCATCTAGCCACTGTATGAGTGCAATGAGTTTTATACTTCACAGCTATGGGGTGTACTATCTAGCCACTGTAAGAGTGCAGTGAGTTTTATACTTCACAGCTGTGGGGTGTACCATCTAGCCACTGTAAGAATGCAGTGAGTTTTATACTTCACAGCTGTGGGGTGTACCATCTAGCCACTGTAATAGTGCAGTGAGTTTTATACTTCACAGCTGTGGGATACCATCTAGCCACTGTAAGAGTGCAGTGAGTTTTACACTTCACAGCTGTGGGGTGTACTGTCTAGCCACTGTAAGAGTGCAGTGAGTTTTATACTTCACAGCTGTGGGGTGTACTGTCTAGCCACTGTATGAGTGCAGTGAGTTTTATACTTCACAGCTGTGGGGTGTACCATCTAACCACTGTAAGAGTGCAGTGAGTTTTATACTTCACAACTGTGGGGTGTACCATCTAGCCACTGTAAGAGTGCAGTGAGTTTTATACTTCACAGCTGTGGGGTGTACCATCTAGCCACTGTAAGAGTGCAGTGAGTTTTATACTTCACAGCTGTGGGGTGTACTGTCTAGCCACTGTAAGAGTGCAGTGAGTTTTTTACTTCACAGCTGTGGGGGGTACCATCTAGCCACTGTAAGAGTGCAGTGAGGTTTATACTTCACAGCTGTGGTGTATACCATCTAGCCACTGTAAGAGTGCAGTGAGTTTTATACTTCACAGCTGTGGGGTGTACTGTCTAGCCACTGTAAGAGTGTAGTGAGTTTTATACTTCACAGCTGTGGGGTGTACTACCTAGCCACTGTAAGAGTGCAGTAAGTTTTATACTTCACAGCTGTGGGGTGTACTGTCTAGCCACTGTAAGAATGCAGTGATTTGTATACTTCACAGCTGTGGGGTGTACCATCTAGGCACTGTAAGAGTGCAGTGAGTTGTATGATTCACAGCTGTGGGGTGTACTGTCTAGCCACTGTAAGAGTGCAGTGAGTTTTATACTTCAAAGCTGTGGGGTGTACCATCTAGCCACTGTAAGAGTGCAGTGAGTTTTATACTTCACAGCTGTGGGATACCATCTAGCCACTGTAAGAGTGCAGTGAGTTTTATACTTCACAGCTGTGGGGTGTACCATCTAGCCACTGTAAGAGTGCAGTGAGTTTTATACTTCACAGCTGTGGGGTGTACCATCTAGCCACTGTAAGAGTGCAGTGAGTTTTATACTTCACAGCTGTGGGGTGTACCATCTAGCCACTGTATGAATGCAGTGATTTTTATACTTCACAGCTGTGGGGTGTACCATCTAGCCACTGTAAGAGTGCAGTGAGTTTTATACTTCACAGCTGTGGGGTGTACCATCTAGCCACTGTAAGAGTGTAGTGAGTTTTATACATCACAGCTGTGGGGTGTACCATCTAGCCACTGTAAGAGTGCAGTGAGTTTTATACTTCACAACTGTGGGGTGTACCATCTAGCCACTGTAAGAGTGCTGTGAGTTGTATACTTCACAGCTGTGGGGTGTACCATCTAGGCACTGTAAGAGTGCAGTGAGTTGTATGATTCACAGCTGTGGGGTGTACTGTCTAGCCACTGTAAGAGTGCAGTGAGTTTTATACTTCACAGCTGTGGGGTGTACCATCTAGCCACTGTAAGAGTGCAGTGAGTTTTATACTTCACAGCTGTGGGATACCATCTAGCCACTGTAAGAGTGCAGTGAGTTTTATACTTCACAGCTGTGGGGTGTACTGTCTAGCCACTGTAAGAGTGCAGTGAGTTTTATACTTCACAGCTGTGGGGTGTACCATCTAACCACTGTAAGAGTACAGTGAGTTTTATACTTCACAGCTGTGGGGTGTACCATCTAGCCACTGTAAGAGTGCAGTGAGTTTTATACTTCAAAGCTGTGGGGTGTACCATCTAGCCACTGTAAGAGTGCAGTGAGTTTTATACTTCACAGCTGTGGGGTGTACTGTCTAGCCACTGTAAGAATGCAGTGATTTGTATACTTCACAGCTGTGGGATGTACCATCTAGGCACTGTAAGAGTGCAGTGAGTTGTATGATTCACAGCTGTGGGGTGTACTGTCTAGCCACTGTAAGAGTGCAGTGAGTTTTATACTTCAAAGCTGTGGGGTGTACCATCTAGCCACTGTAAGAGTGCAGTGAGTTTTATACTTCACAGCTGTGGGATACCATCTAGCCACTGTAAGAGTGCAGTGAGTTTTATACTTCACAGCTGTGGGGTGTACCATCTAGCCACTGTAAGAGTGCAGTGAGTTTTATACTTCACAGCTGTGCGGTGTACCATCTAGCCACTGTAAAAGTGCAATGAGTTTTATACTTAACAGCTGTGGGGTGTACCATCTAGCCACTGTAAGAGTGCAATGAGTTGTATACTTCACAACTGTGGGGTGTACCGTCTAGCCACTGTAAGAGTGCAATGAGTTTTATACTTCACAGCTGTGGGGTGTACTATCTAGCCACTGTAAGAGTGCAGTGAGTTTTATACTTCACAGCTGTGGGGTGTACCATCTAGCCACTGTAAGAGTGCAGTGAGTTTTATACTTCACAGCTGTGGGGTGTACCATCTAGCCACTGTAAGAGTGCAGTGAGTTATATAGTTCAGAGCTGTGGGGTGTACCATCTAGTCACTGTAAGAGTGCAGTGAGTTTAATACTTCACAGCTGTTGGGTGTTCCATCTAGCCACTGTAAGAGTGCAGTGAGTTTTATACTTCACAGCTGTTGGGTGTACCATCTAGCCACTGTAAGAGTGTAGTGAGTTTTATACTTCATAGCTGTGGGGTGTACTGTCTAGCCACTGTAAGAGTGCAATGAGTTTTATACTTCACAGCTGTGGGGTATACTAACTAGCCACTGTAAGAGTGCAGTGAGTTTTATACTTTACAGCTGTGGGGTGTACTGTCTGGCCACTGTAAGAGTGCAGTGAATTTTATATTTCACAGCTGTGGGGTATACCATGTAGCCACTGTAAGAATGCAGTGAGTTTTATACTTCACAGCTGTGGGGTGTACCATCTAGCCACTGTAAGAGTGCAGTGAGTTTTATACTTCACAGCTGTGGGGTGTACCATCTAGCCACTGTAAGAGTGCAGTGAGTTTTATACTTCACAGCTGTGTGGTGTGCCATCTAGCCACTGTAAGAGTGCAGTGAGTTTTATACTTCACAGCTGTGGGGTGTACCATCTAGCCACTGTAAGAGTGCAGTGAGTTTTATACTTCACAGCTGTGGGGTGTACCATCTAGCCACTGTAAGAGTGCAGTGAGTTTTATACTTCACAGCTGTGGGGTGTACCATCTAGCCACTAAGAATGCAGTGAGTTTTATACTTCACAGCTGTGGGGTGTACTGTCTAGCCACTGTAAGAGTGCAGTGAGTTTTATACTTCACAGCTGTGGGGTGTACTGTCTAGCCACTGTAAGAGTGCAGTGAGTTTTATACTTCACAGCTGTGGGGCATACCATCTAGCCATTGTAAGAGTGCAGTGAGTTTTATACTTCACAGCTGTGGGGTGTACCATCTAGCCACTGTAAGAGTACAGAGAGTTTTATACTTCACAGCTGTGGGGTGTACCATCTAGCCACTGTATGAGTGCAGTGAGTTTTATACTTCACAGCTATGGGGTGTACCATCTAGCCACTGTAAGAGTGCAGTGAGTTTTATACTTCACAGCTGTGGGGTGTACCATCTAGCCACTGTAAGAATGCAGTGAGTTTTATACTTCACTGCTGTGGGGTGTACCATCTAGCCACTGTAAGAGTGCAGTGAGTTTTATACTTCACAGCTGTGGGGTGTACCATCTACCACTGTAAGAGTGCAGTGAGTTTTATACTTCACAGCTGTGGGGTGTACCATCTAGCCACTGTAAGAATGCAGTGAGTTTTATTCTTCACAGCTGTGGGGTGTACCATCTAGCCACTGAAAGAATGCAGTGAGTTTTATACTTCACAGCTGTGGGGTGTACCATCTAGCCACTGTAAGAGTGCAGTGAGTTGTATACTTCACAGCTGTGGGGTGTACCATCTAGGCACTGTAAGAGTGCAGTGAGTTGTATGATTCACAGCTGTGGGGTGTACTGTCTAGCCACTGTAAGAGTGCAGTGAGTTTTATACTTCACACCTGTGGGGTGTACCATCTAGCCACTGTAAGAGTGCAGTGAGTTTTATACTTCACAGCTGTGGGATACCATCTAGCCACTGTAAGAGTGCAGTGAGTTTTATACTTCACAGCTGTGGGGTGTACTGTCTAGCCACTGTAAGAGTGCAGTGAGTTTTATACTTCACAGCTATGGGGTGTACCATCTAGCCACTGTAAGAGTGCAGTGAGTTTTATACTTCACAGCTGTGGGGTGTACTGTCTAGCCACTGTAAGAGTGCAATGAGTTTTATACTTCACAGCTGTGGGGTATACTATCTAGCCACTGTAAGAGTGCAGTGAGTTTTATACTTCACAGCTGTGGGGTGTACCATCTAGCCACTGTAAGAGTGCAGTGAGTTGTATACTTCACAGCTGTGGGGTGTACCATCTAGGCACTGTAAGAGTGCAGTGAGTTGTATGATTCACAGCTGTGGGGTGTACTGTCTAGCCACTGTAAGAGTGCAGTGAGTTGTATACTTCACAGCTGTGGGGTGTACCATCTAGCCACTGTAAGAGTGCAGTGAGTTTTATACTTCACAGCTGTGGGATACCATCTAGCCACTGTAAGAGTGCAGTGAGTTTTATACTTCACAGCTGTGGGGTGTACTGTCTAGCCACTGTAAGAGTGCAGTGAGTTTTATACTTCACAGCTGTGGGGTGTACCATCTAGCCACTGTAAGAGTGCAGTGAGTTTTATACATCACAGCTGTGGGGTGTACCATCTAGCCACTGTAAGAGTGCAGTGAGTTTTATACTTCATAGCTGTGGGATACCATCTAGCCACTGTAAGAGTGCAGTGAGTTTTATACTTCACAGCTGTGGGGTGTACTGTCTAGCCACTGTAAGAGTTCAGTGAGTTTTATACTTCACAGCTATGGGGTGTACCATCTAGCCACTGTAAGAGTGCAGTGAGTTTTATACTTCACAGCTGTGGGGTGTACTGTCTAGCCACTGTAAGAGTGCAATGAGTTTTACACTTCACAGCTGTGGGGTATACTATCTAGCCACTGTAAGAGTGCAGTGAGTTTTATACTTCACAGCTGTGGGGTGTACCATCTAGCCACTGTAAGAGTGCAGTGAGTTTTATACTTCACAGCTGTGGGGTGTGCCATCTAGCCACTGTAAGAGTGCAGTGAGTTTTATACTTCACAGCTGTGGGGTGTACCATCTAGCCACTGTAAGAGTGCAGTGAGTTTTATACTTCACAGCTGTGGGGTGTACCATCTAGCCACTGTAAGAGTGCAGTGAGTTTTATTCTTCACAGCTGTGGGGTGTACCATCTAGCCACTGTAAAAGTGCAGTGAGTTTTATACTTCAAAGCTGTGGGGTGTACCATCTAGCCACTGTAAGAGTGCAGTGAGTTTTATACTTTACAGCTGTGGGGTGTACTGTCTAGCCACTGTAAGAGTGCAGTGAGTTTTATACTTCACAGCTGTGGGGTATACCATCTAGCCACTGTAAGAGTGCAGTGAGTTTTATACTTCACAGCTGTGGGGTGTACTGTCTAGCCACTGTAAGAGTGCAGTGAGTTTTTTACTTCACAGCTGTGGGGGGTACCATCTAGCCACTGTAAGAGTGCAGTGAGGTTTATACTTCACAGCTGTGGTGTATACCATCTAGCCACTGTAAGAGTGCAGTGAGTTTTATACTTCACAGCTGTGGGGTGTACAGTCTAGCCACTGTAAGAGTGTAGTGAGTTTTATACTTCACAGCTGTGGGGTGTACTATCTAGCCACTGTAAGAGTGCAGTGAGTTTTATACTTCACAGCTGTGGGGTGTACCATCTAGCCACTGTAAGAGTACACAGAGTTTTATACTTCACAGCTGTGGGGTGTACCATCTAGCCACTGTATGAGTGCAATGAGTTTTATACTTCACAGCTGTGGGGTGTACTATCTAGCCACTGTAAGAGTGCAGTGAGTTTTATACTTCACAGCTGTGGGGTGTACCATCTAGCCACTGTAAGAATGCAGTGAGTTTTATACTTCACAGCTGTGGGGTGTACCATCTAGCCACTGTAATAGTGCAGTGAGTTTTATACTTCACAGCTGTGGGATACCATCTAGCCACTGTAAGAGTGCAGTGAGTTTTACACTTCACAGCTGTGGGGTGTACTGTCTAGCCACTGTAAGAGTGCAGTGAGTTTTATACTTCACAGCTGTGGGGTGTACTGTCTAGCCACTGTAAGAGTGCAGTGAGTTTTATACTTCACAGCTGTGGGGTGTACCATCTAACCACTGTAAGAGTGCAGTGAGTTTTATACTTCACAACTGTGGGGTGTACCATCTAGCCACTGTAAGAGTGCAGTGAGTTTTATACTTCACAGCTGTGGGGTGTACCATCTAGCCACTGTATGAATGCAGTGATTTTTATACTTCACAGCTGTGGGGTGTACCATCTAGCCACTGTAAGAGTGCAGTGAGTTTTTTACTTCACAGCTGTGGGGTGTACTGTCTAGCCACTGTAAGAGTGCAATGAGTTTTATACTTCACAGCTGTGGGGTGTACCATCTAACCACTGTAAGAGTACAGTGAGTTTTATACTTCACAGCTGTGGGGTGTACCATCTAGCCACTGTAAGAGTGCAGTGAGTTTTATACTTCAAAGCTGTGGGGTGTACCATCTAGCCACTGTAAGAGTGCAGTGAGTTTTATACTTCACAGCTGTGGGGTGTACTGTCTAGCCACTGTAAGAATGCAGTGATTTGTATACTTCACAGCTGTGGGGTGTACCATCTAGGCACTGTAAGAGTGCAGTGAGTTGTATGATTCACAGCTGTGGGGTGTACTGTGTAGCCACTGTAAGAGTGCAGTGAGTTTTATACTTCAAAGCTGTGGGGTGTACCATCTAGCCACTGTAAGAGTGCAGTGAGTTTTATACTTCACAGCTGTGGGATACCATCTAGCCACTGTAAGAGTGCAGTGAGTTTTATACTTCACAGCTGTGGGGTGTACCATCTAGCCACTGTAAGAGTGCAGTGAGTTTTATACTTCACAGCTGTGGGGTGTACCATCTAGCCACTGTAAGAGTGCAGTGAGTTTTATACTTCACAGCTGTGGGGTGTACCATCTAGCCACTGTATGAATGCAGTGAGTTTTATACTTCACAGCTGTGGGGTGTACCATCTAGCCACTGTAAGAGTGCAGTGAGTTTTATACTTCACAGCTGTGGGGTGTACCATCTAGCCACTGTAAGAGTGTAGTGAGTTTTATACATCACAGCTGTGGGGTGTACCATCTAGCCACTGTAAGAGTGCAGTGAGTTTTATACTTCACAACTGTGGGGTGTACCATCTAGCCACTGTAAGAGTGCAGTGAGTTGTATACTTCACAGCTGTGGGGTGTACCATCTAGGCACTGTAAGAGTGCAGTGAGTTGTATGATTCACAGCTGTGGGGTGTACTGTCTAGCCACTGTAAGAGTGCAGTGAGTTTTATACTTCACAGCTGTGGGGTGTACCATCTAGCCACTGTAAGAGTGCAGTGAGTTTTATACTTCACAGCTGTGGGATACCATCTAGCCACTGTAAGAGTGCAGTGAGTTTTATACTTCACAGCTGTGGGGTGTACTGTCTAGCCACTGTAAGAGTGCAGTGAGTTTTATACTTCACAGCTGTGGGGTGTACCATCTAACCACTGTAAGAGTACAGTGAGTTTTATACTTCACAGCTGTGGGGTGTACCATCTAGCCACTGTAAGAGTGCAGTGAGTTTTATACTTCAAAGCTGTGGGGTGTACCATCTAGCCACTGTAAGAGTGCAGTGAGTTTTATACTTCACAGCTGTGGGGTGTACTGTCTAGCCACTGTAAGAATGCAGTGATTTGTATACTTCACAGCTGTGGGATGTACCATCTAGGCACTGTAAGAGTGCAGTGAGTTGTATGATTCACAGCTGTGGGGTGTACTGTCTAGCCACTGTAAGAGTGCAGTGAGTTTTATACTTCAAAGCTGTGGGGTGTACCATCTAGCCACTGTAAGAGTGCAGTGAGTTTTATACTTCACAGCTGTGGGATACCATCTAGCCACTGTAAGAGTGCAGTGAGTTTTATACTTCACAGCTGTGGGGTGTACCATCTAGCCACTGTAAGAGCGCAGTGAGTTTTATACTTCACAGCTGTGGGGTGTACCATCTAGCCACTGTAAGAGTGCAGTGAGTTTTATACTTCACAGCTGTGGGGTGTACCATCTAGCCACTGTAAGAGTGCAGTGAGTTTTATACTTCACAGCTGTGGGGTGTACCATCTAGCCACTGTAAGAGTGTAGTGAGTTTTATACATCACAGCTGTGGGGTGTACCATCTAGCCACTGTAAGAGTGCAGTGAGTTTTATACTTCACAGCTGTGGGGTGTACCATCTAGCCACTGTAAGAGTGCAGTGAGTTTTATACTTCACAGCTGTGGGGTGTACCATCTAGGCACTGTAAGAGTGCAGTGAGTTGTATGATTCACAGCTGTGGGGTGTACTATCTAGCCACTGTAAGAGTGCAGTGAGTTTTATACTTCACAGCTGTGGGGTGTACCATCTAGCCACTGTAAGAGGAGTGAGTTTTATACTTCACTGCTGTGGGATACCATCTAGCCACTGTAAGAGTGCAGTGAGTTTTATACTTCACAGCTGTGGGGTGTACTGTCTAGCCACTGTAAGAGTGCAGTGAGTTTTATACTTCACAGCTATGGGGTGTACCATCTAGCCACTGTAAGAGTGCAGTGAGTTTTATACTTCACAGCTGTGGGGTGTACTGTCTAGCCACTGTAAGAGTGCAATGAGTTTTATACTTCACAGCTGTGGGGTATACTATCTAGCCACTGTAAGAGTGCAGTGAGTTTTATACTTCACAGCTGTGGGGTGTACCATCTAGCCACTGTAAGAGTGCAGTGAGTTTTATACTTCACAGATGTGGGGTGTACCATCTAGCCACTGTAAGAGTGCAGTGAGTTTTATACTTCACTGCTGTGGGGTGTACCATCTAGCCACTGTAAGAGTGCAGTGAGTTTTATACTTCACAGCTGTGGGGTGTACCATCTAGCCACTGTAAGAGTGCAGTGAGTTTTATACTTCACAGCTGTGGGGTGTACCATCTAGCCACTGTAAGAGTGCAGTGAGTTTTATACTTCACAGCTGTGGGGTGTACCATCTAGCCACTAAGAATGCAGTGAGTTTTATACTTCACAGCTGTGGGGTGTACTGTCTAGCCACTGTAAGAGTGCAGTGAGTTTTATACTTCACAGCTGTGGGGTGTACTGTCTAGCCACTGTAAGAGTGCAGTGAGTTTTATACTTCACAGCTGTGGGGCATACCATCTAGCCATTGTAAGAGTGCAGTGAGTTTTATACTTCACAGCTGTGGGGTGTACCATCTAGCCACTGTAAGAGTACAGAGAGTTTTATACTTCACAGCTGTGGGGTGTACCATCTAGCCACTGTATGAGTGCAGTGAGTTTTATACTTCACAGCTATGGGGTGTACCATCTAGCCACTGTAAGAGTGCAGTGAGTTTTATACTTCACAGCTGTGGGGTGTACCATCTAGCCACTGTAAGAGTGCAGTGAGTTTTATACTTCACAGCTGTGGGGTATACCATCTAGCCACTGTAAGAGTGCTGTGAGTTTTATACTTCACAGCTGTGGGGTGTACCATCTAGCCACTGTAAGAATGCAGTGAGTTTTATACTTCACAGCTGTGGGGTGTACCATCTAGCCACTGTAAGAATGCAGTGAGTTTTATTCTTCACAGCTGTGGGGTGTACCATCTAGCCACTGAAAGAATGCAGTGAGTTTTATACTTCACAGCTGTGGGGTGTACCATCTAGCCACTGTAAGAGTGCAGTGAGTTGTATACTTCACAGCTGTGGGGTGTACCATCTAGGCACTGTAAGAGTGCAGTGAGTTGTATGATTCACAGCTGTGGGGTGTACTGTCTAGCCACTGTAAGAGTGCAGTGAGTTTTATACTTCAAAGCTGTGCGGTGTACCATCTAGCCACTGTAAGAGTGCAGTGAGTTTTATACTTCACAGCTGTGGGGTGTACCATCTAGCCACTGTAAGAGTGCAGTGAGTTTTACACTTCACAACTGTGGGGTGTACCATCTAACCACTGTAAGAGTGCAGTGAGTTTTATACTTCACAGCTGTGGGGTGTACCATCTAGCCACTGTAAGAGTGCAGTGAGTTGTATACTTCACAGCTGTGGGGTGTACCATCTAGGCACTGTAAGAGTGCAGTGAGTTGTATGCTTCACAGCTGTGGGGTGTACTGTCTAGCCACTGTAAGAGTGCAGTGAGTTTTATACTTCAAAGCTGTGGGGTGTACCATCTAGCCACTGTAAGAGTGCAGTGAGTTTTATACTTCACAGCTGTGGGGTGTACCATCTAGCCACTGTAAGAGTGCAGTGAGCAATTTCACAGCGGGTGTGTACCCATCTGTGGGCACTGTAAGAGGCAGTGGAGCCGGTGGCTGGATCTACAGCTGTGGGTGGGGCACTGTTCAGCCACCCGTAAGAGGCAGGTGAGTTTTATACCGTGCTTACAAGGGGTGGTACCCATCTAGCCACCGTAAGAGTGCAGTGAGTTTGCACTTCACAGCTGTGGGGTGTACCATCTAGCCACTGTAAGAGTGCAGTGAGTTTTATACTTCACAGCTGTGGGGTGTACCATCTAGCCACTGTAAGAGTGCAGTGAGTTTTATACTTCACAGCTGTGGGGTGTACCATCTAGCCACTGTAAGAGTGCAGTGAGTTTTATACTTCACAGCTGTGGGGTGTACCATCTAGCCACTGTATGAGTGCAGTGAGTTTTATACTTCACAGCTGTGGGGTGTACCATCTAGCCACTGTAAGAGTGCAGTGAGTTTTATACTTCACAGCTGTGGGGTGTTCTGTCTAGCCACTGTAAGAGTGCAGTGAGTTTTATACTTCACAGCTGTGGGGTGTACCATATAACCACTGTAAGAGTGCAGTGAGTTTTATACTTCACAACTGTGGGGTGTACCATCTAGCCACTGTAAGAATGCAGTGAGTTTTATATTTCACAGCTGTGGGGTGTACCATCTAGCCACTGTAAGAGTGCAGTGAGTTTTATACATCACAGCTGTGGGGTGTACCATCTAGCCACTGTAAGAGTGCAGTGAGTTTTATACTTCACAACTGTGGGGTGTACCATCTAGCCACTGTAAGAGTGCAGTGAGTTTTATACTTCAAAGCTGTGGGGTGTACCATCTAGCCACTGTAAGAATGCAGTGAGTTTTATACTTCACAGCTGTGGGGTGTACCATCTAGCCACTGTAAGAGTGCAGTGAGTTGTATACTTCACAGCTGTGGGGTGTACCATCTAGGCACTGTAAGAGTGCGGTGAGTTGGATTCCTTGGCTGTGAAGTTGTGCTGAAATACAGCCACTGTAGAGTGCAATTAAGATTTATACTTCACAGCTGTGGGAGTTGTACCATCAACCACTAGCAAAGGTGCAATTGAGTTTTGCCCTTCACGGCTGTGGGATGCCATCTAATACATAGCCAAGAGTGCGAAATTGAGTTTTATATACTTCCTGGCTGTGGGTTAACAAATCGCCACTGTAAAGGTGCAGTGGTTTTACATCACTTCGAGAAAGCGTAGGGTGTACCATCTAGCCACTGTAATAGTGCAGTGAGTACCATCTAGCCACTGTATGAGTTCACAGCTGTGGGATACCATCTAGCCACTGTAAGAGTACTTCACAGCTATGGGGTGTACTATCTAGCCACTGTAAGAGTGCAGTGAGTTTTATACTTCACAGCTGTGGGGTGTACCATCTAGCCACTGTAAGAATGCAGTGAGTTTTATACTTCACAGCTGTGGGGTGTACCATCTAGCCACTGTAAGAGTGCAGTGAGTTTTATACTTCACAGCTGTGGGGTATACTATCTAGCCACTGTAAGAGTGCAGTGAGTTTTACACTTCACAGCTGTGGGGTGTACTGTCTAGCCACTGTAAGAGTGCAGTGAGTTTTATACTTCACAGCTGTGGGGTGTACCATCTAGCCACTGTAAGAGTGCAGTGAGTTTTATACTTCACAGCTGTGGGGTGTACTATCTAGCCACTGTAAGAGTGCAATGAGTTTTATACTTCACAGCTGTGGGGTGTACCATCTAGCCACTGTAAGAGTGCAGTGAGTTTTATACTTCACAGCTGTGGGGTGTACCATCTAGCCACTGTAAGAGTGCAGTGAGTTTTATACTTCACAGCTGTGGGGTGTACCATCTAGCCACTGTAAGAGTGCAGTGAGTTGTATACTTCACAGCTGTGGGGTGTACCATCTAGCACTGTAAGAGTGCAGTGAGTTTATATTCACAGCTGTGGGGTGTACTGTCTAGCCACTGTAAGAGTGCAGTGAGTTTTATACTTCACAGCTGTGGGGTGTACCATCTAGCCACTGTAAGAGTGCAGTGAGTTTTATACTTCACAGCTGTGGGGTGTACCATCTAGCCACTGTAAGAGTGCAGTGAGTTTTACACTTCACAGCTGTGGGGGTACCATCTAACCACTGTAAGAGTGCAGTGAGTTTTATACTTCACAGCTGTGGGGTGTACCATCTAGCCACTGTAAGAGTGCAGTGAGTTTTATACTTCACAGCTGTGGGGTGTACTGTCTAGCCACTGTAAGAGTGCAGTGAGTTTTATACTTCACAGCTGTGGGGTGTACTGTCTAGCCACTGTAAGAGTGCAGTGAGTTTTATACTTCACAGCTGTGGGGTGTACCATATAGCCACTGTAAGAGTGCAGTGAGTTTTATACTTCACAGCTGTGGGGTGTACCATCTAGCCACTGTAAGAGTGCAGTGAGTTTTATACATCACAGCTGTGGGGTGTACCATCTAGCCACTGTAAGAGTGCAGTGAGTTTTATACTTCACAACTGTGGGGTGTACCATCTAGCCACTGTAAGAGTGCAGTGAGTTTTATACTTCACAGCTGTGGGGTATACCATCTAGCCACTAAGAGTGCAGTGAGTTTTATACTTCACAGCTGTGGGGTGTACTGTCTAGCCACTGTAAGAGTGCAGTGAGTTTTTTACTTCACAGCTGTGGGGGGTACCATCTAGCCACTGTAAGAGTGCAGTGCGGTTTATACTTCACAGCTGTGGTGTATACCATCTAGCCACTGTAAGAGTGCAGTGAGTTTTATACTTCACAGCTGTGGGGTGTACTGTCTAGCCACTGTAAGAGTGTAGTGAGTTTTATACTTCACAGCTGTGGGGTGTACTATCAAGCCACTGTAAGAGTGCAGTGAGTTTTATACTTCACAGCTGAAGGGGTATACCATCTAGCCACTGTAAGAGTACAGAGAGTTTTATACTTCACAGCTGTGGGGTATACCATCTAGCCACTGTATGAGTGCAGTGAGTTGTATACTTCACAGCTATGGGGTGTACCATCTAGCCACTGTAAGAGTGCAGTGAGTTTTATACTTCACAGCTGTGGGGTGTACCATCTAGCCACTGTAAGAATGCAGTGAGTTTTATACTTCACAGCTGTGGGGTGTACCATCTAGCCACTGTAAGAGTGCAGTGAGTTTTATACTTCAAAGCTGTGGGGTGTACCATCTAGCCACTGTAAGAGTGCAGTGAGTTTTATACTTCACAGCTGTGGGGTGTACTGTCTAGCCACTGTAAGAGTGCAGTGAGTTTTATACTTCACAGCTATGGGGTGTACCATCTAGCCACTGTAAGAGTGCAGTGAGTTTTATACTTCACAGCTGTGGGGTGTACTGTCTAGCCACTGTAAGAGTGCAATGAGTTTTATACTTCACAGCTGGCGTAGAGATTCTCTATCCCCAACCATATGTATAGCAGAGTGCAGTGTTTTATACTTCACAGCTGTGGGGTGTACTGTCACAGCCACTGTAAAGAGTGCGAAGTGAGTTTATACTTCACAGCTGTGGGGGTATACCATCCCACAGCCACTGTAGAGAGTGCGGTGGAGTTCTTCACTTCCTGGCTGGTAGATTATTGCCATCTGAGCGCTGTAAAGAGTGCAATTAAGGTTGCTATGATTCTGGCTGGACGCTGGCAAAAGGTGCAGTGAGTTTTATGCTTCAAAGCTGTGCAGTTATTGCCATCTATGCTGTAAGGTGCAATTGAGTTTTACTTCACAGCTGTGCAGGATTGTACCATCCCCAGCCATAACCAAGGAGTGCGGTAGGTTTTACTTCCACAGCACAACCGGCACCATCTAACCACTGTAGGTGCAGTGAGTTTATACTTCACAGCTGTGGGGTGTACCATCTAGCCACTGTAAGAG
Source organism: Paraescarpia echinospica (assembly GCA_020002185.1). Taxonomy (NCBI): domain Eukaryota; kingdom Metazoa; phylum Annelida; class Polychaeta; order Sabellida; family Siboglinidae; genus Paraescarpia; species Paraescarpia echinospica. Next base: position 14,774 of record JAHLWY010001887.1, read on the forward strand.
TGCAGTGAGTTTTATACTTCACAGCTGTGGGGTGTACCATCTAGCCACTGTAAGAGTGCAGTGAGTTTTATACTTCACAGCTGTTGGGTGTACTGTCTAGCCACTGTAAGAGTGCAGTGAGTTTTATACTTCACAGCTGTGGGGTGTACCATCTAGCCACTGTAAGAGTGCAGTGAGTTTTATACTTCACAGCTGTGGGGTGTACCATCTAGCCACTGTAAGAGTGCAGTGAGTTTTATACATCACAGCTGTGGGGTGTACCATCTAGCCACTGTAAGAGTGCAGTGAGTTTTATACTTCACAACTGTGGGGTGTACCATCTAGCCACTGTAAGAGTGCAGTGAGTTTTATACTTCACAGCTGTGGGGTATACCATCTAGCCACTAAGAGTGCAGTGAGTTTTATACTTCACAGCTGTGGGGTGTACTGTCTAGCCACTGTAAGAGTGCAGTGAGTTTTTTACTTCACAGCTGTGGGGGGTACCATCTAGCCACTGTAAGAGTGCAGTGCGGTTTATACTTCACAGCTGTGGTGTATACCATCTAGC
>JAHLWY010001888.1:0-14502 GCA_020002185.1 Paraescarpia echinospica
TTACATATCCTGTCAGTCCCAATTCAGCATCTGATATATCGGTGGTGGTCCAGGATTCGGTTATACCTATTATATGAGGGTCAATATCTTCTACCATAATGTTTAGTTCATTTCTTTTGATTACTATACTCCTTGCATTTAAACAAACACATTTATATCCAGCTTCAGAAGAGTTTTCCAGACTGTTATTTGCTGATTTCTTTGTGCTGTCTTTATCTATGCCTCCATTTTCAGGCTTTTCTGTGAGTCCCCCCTGCGAATCTAGTTTAAATAGATACAACCTGTCCCACTGTCAACAGATCGCAGCAGGTTCTCTGAGAAAACTGCTGCCCCCTTTCCACTAAGATGGAGGTCATCTCTCATGTACACATCTTCCCTCCCAACAAAGTATCCCCATAAATCTGTGAATCCCACCCCTTCTTCGTCACACATCTGTTCAACTAGTGCGTTGATCGCCATCCTCTTACAGTTTCTATACGTTGCCCCCCTTCCTCCCATTACTGGCAAAATTCGTGACAGAATAACCTGTTCAACTCTCGTCTTCTTTAGCTTCCTCACTAACTGTCTATACTTCTGTACTATCGCAGTTGTTCCCTCCCTGTCTGCATTATTTGTTCCTACATGTACCAGTATAGACCCCCCCTTGCCATGTCCCAATACCTTCTGTACCCTGTCAGTTACATGTTCAATCATAGCCCCTGGTAAACAAACAACGACGTCCTTCCCCTCGCTCAGTGTCTTGTCCGTCTTTCTCATAATGGAGTCGCCCATAAATACCCTCTCTTTCCTCATTGCCCCCTCAATCACTGCCTTAGAATAGCTCCTTCTTCGGTTTGCATCTGTCTGGTTGTTGTCTTCCCCCTCTGTCGTCTTCTCTCCTGTCACATTCTCTTCCAATCCATTCTTTCCTGTCGCTTTTTCTCTTGTCACCTTTCCTCCTGTCAACGTCCCTTTTATCGACTTCTCTTCTATCACATTTGCTCTCACTTCCTTTCTTCCCTTCTTCTTTCGTCCCATCTCCTTTTCCTCTCTCCTCTCCCGTCCCATCTTCCCTCCCTCCTTCTATATGGTCACTTTCTTCCCTGTCACCTTCACGCTTGTCACGTTTTCTGTTGTCGATTTTCCAATTTCTTCCCCTCCAATCACCTTCCCTCCTCTCAATCTCCTTTCCTCAGTTTTCTTGCCACTGCTATTCTCCTTCAGTCTTGCAGTATTCTCGCCTTCTCCCTGTCATCTCTCTCCATTCGACCTGCCTCCTTGCTAATTCCCATCTCCATTCCCTTCACAATATCTGTCAACCTAACTATCTCCTTCTGCAGACACTCCACCTTCCAACATCCAATGCACTGAAAGGTGAATCCTTCCTCCCTGGTTTCTGCCCATGACTTTCCACACCCGGACAATGCAAAATCTACCCAGCTGTGGCAGTGATCGCACACCAAGTGTCGCTTTGCCTTGACTTTCCGCTTGCAAGGCGCCATATCCCGATCAGAATTTATTTAATAACTTAACTAACTTAGTCTTTATAAAGACTGTTTCCTGTGTACTACAGCACACTTTAGGTTAACAATTTCAATTACACAGCCGACTATGTATCCTAACACGAACGCTAACATTACTGGTAGTGACCTAATTTAAATACAATCAATTACGTTATGTTAGGCTGCTTTATTTATTTAGGTTACGCCGCCCGACTATCGCCCTTGCTTAATTTGAACAACAATGCTACCTAATCAAAATATCTAGCAAGTACTGGCTTACACAGATATTATCTTATGTAAGTAGTTTGATGGTTGTTACTTTATCTCCTATATATTCTACCACATAATCAGGTTTGTTAAATCTTGTTTACAACTTATCGAAGGCTAAGCCGCCTAAGTGAGTTACCCTATTATCACTCACTATACTAAGGTGTTCTAAAATACTTTAACTAACTAACTTTAAGCACAACTGCTACTCAATATATGTTTATTGCAACTTTATGAATGATATTAAGGCAAGAATAATACTTATCAATCAGTAATTCCACTTGTTTATCAACTTTTTTACACCACCAATTTCTACGATCTATCTCCGCCAAATATAGCCTCGAGCCATACCACCAGGAAGCAGCCGACAGAGATGAGCACGATCTGCCACGTCTTGAGGACAGACGGGGACCCGTGACACGGCCAGTCGGGGTGACATCCCAAGATTTGGAACAATCCTGCTGTATCAGATCCACGTTTTTAACTTGAGTGTACACAGTGAGATTTCCGTGCTTCGGTGTATCGGACGTCATATTCACGTCATACGTATAATTAACATCATGCGCCGCCAGGATGAATATCATATCTTTGTAAGTGGAGTTATCACCGCTGTTTTCTTCCACCGTCACCATGACCCTGGATGATGGGGGGACAACGTCACGCCCGTCTTTGAACATGTGAAGGACCGGAGCATCGTTAGTGCCTCCTATTTCAACAACCAACGTCCCGTCAACAGAGAGAGGTTGTATCACGTAGTCCGACTTCTTCTCCATCATCGTGAAATGGATTATGTCGTTCATGTAGCAGTTAGAACATGACGTGTACGACAACCTCCAGTTAATGGCCAAAGTCGCATGACCCCTCGGCGCCGATGCTGTCGCATTAAGCAGATCAACTAGACCGTCTCCATCGGAATCTCTCGCTATTATGGTCATTACAAACCTCTCATCTTCGTCGATGTGTATTGTCATATCAGACACTATGACTGGAGGGGAATTGGACATGATTTTATCAGTACTGGCGACGGCGTATTCAGCAACACCAGAATTGATAAACTCACGTGCGGATCTCTTTGTTTTCCTAACGTTCTTGTGTGGTCGACACACGTTGGCACTGTGGCACACCTGTCGCGGAAATCACATACAGTGAAAAACACAACATTGGATCGAACAATGCACCATGAAATTCTACTTCTACAAAGCTAGTTCGGAGAACACTTAGTTTAATACAAAATTGATCCTCTTATCTATACGTCCGGGACATAATTATTCTATTCCGCCGGTACTTATGACCAGCGGCGTATTTTAGATAGCGTTCATAGGGAATTATCTGTATCTTTTGATACTACAAAACGGATTATTTTGTTATTAAAGGCACACTCACAGTTATGTCAACAGGAAGTATAACAACTGTTCAAATTATTCGTCATGGTTATCCAACCTGTGTACACTGTATGTATGAAGTACGTAACTGGATGTGTCATATAGCTTGGGAGGGCTGCAGCAAACAACGAAAACATATGTGCACTTTTCATACGCAGCGATTGCTTACCTTCACTGTGATCAGACCGTTCTCCCAATCTATGTGTGAATTGCTTCCGCCAGTGTCACAAGTCCGACCAGCATCAATCCACATCTCCTCGTCTGTTAATGCGGAACAATGCAGCACATTTCATAAAACACAGAACATACTGGGGGAAAGTAGAACAGTTGTTGCCAAAAAAATGTGTGCGGTAATTCTAACACAACTATGCCGGTGCGTAGATACTCTTCAAAGGAAGGAGAACATGTCTAATATATTTGGTTGGATTATTCATCACAGTTTAAGGCGGCGGTAGCCAGTCAACGGAACATTCTTGTATAGCGCGGTAACCAGTCAGGACTGCACTTTACACTTCAATCTCTGGTAGATGTCTTCAATCGAACACCACCTCGCCTTCTAGGGGAAGCATTCAGCCATGCCGTAATGATTTGACGAATATTATTCCTTCACACATATACACCAGTACAGGCTGTTACTCATACAGCTGATTGAACGGGGACAACGTAGAATGAACGCACTTGTTCGAAACGGCAACGAGAGTGTTGAAACATAGAATCCCTGGATTGATACTCCGACACTCTAATAACTACTCCACCGCTCTCCACCTATATTGAGTGATTTGCTAATTGATTATAACGTTTTGGTATTGTAATACTTAGTAATATACTTCGTATCCGATCATATTTACCAAGACAGGATGACAATTGGTTATTTAGCAACGAAGACGATATTATCGTAACAACCAACCTGCACACCAGCGCAATATACGCGGTTGGCTGTCTTTCTTTAAATCATTCTCGCGCGTCTTGTCAAACCACATCGTAAAGCTTAGCGGGCCTTCTATCGTCTGGTCAGGCAGTGTCGCTATATACATCGACTGACCGTCCCAACGATGAATGCTGCAGAGAGAGCAGGTTGACATGAATGTCTAGATTATAACACTATATTACGATATTGTTTGATATAGCTAAATAACCCTTATGTACACACGCGTTACACTCTAGCCAAAGCGACTGTTTGTAAGACGACTGCGTGTAAGAAAGACCATTGATCCTCTATTAATACAGTGTAGTATATGTATACGTTATGTATATCATATATTGCTAAAATTATTAAATATAACCTTGTGTTTTCTACGTCATATCCATATGATTATAGTCTTAACATTATTATTGTGCATATATTTGTGATAAAAATACACTGTGCGTTATCGCTACAACGACGATTAGGATAATAAAGTAAAAAATAAAGGTAAGTTCTATATAGCGCGATAGTCCACAGGATTGCTCAAAGCGCTTTACACTTTACTCCCTGGCAGACCTGTTCAATCAAAAACTATCTCGACTGCTATGGGAAGTTTTCATTAAGCCACGCTGCAGTTAATGCACGAAGACTATTCGTACACAAATATCCACCGCTATCTATAGCCAGGAACTCATTTATACAGCTGAGTGAACTGAAGCAATATAGAGTAAACGAACTTGCCCAAGGTTCGACACCGCCGCACAGGATTCGAACGCGGGTACTCTCAGTCGGGAGTCCAAAGCTCTTACCGCTACGCTACTGCGTTCCACATAATAGTAAAATTACGTAGTTTAAATACTATATCATTACATACATGTTCCGCAGGTATCTATCTGTCTTATGTTTGGTTGCCTCCGGGTCTACAATGAAGGTCTCGAACTTGTCAGATGCGGCCGACAGATATCGTGATTGGACGTCGCTCGTGGAGAGGAAACCGCGTGCCGTCTTCTTGAGCTGCAGGAATAAATTCACATCCAAAGATAGACAATTACTTGCATTACCCGAGATCATTACTGTATGTTTTCAGGCATCCATACTTACATTACCCGTGACCATTACTGTATGTTTTTAGGCATCAATACTTGCATTACCTGTGATCATTACTGTATGTTTTCAGGCATCCATAATGGATCTGTTTGCGTAAATAATAACAGTACCAAGGTCAGCCTCTGTGATGGTATATTCGTCTTGGCTCTCAGGAGTGTATCACAAGAAACACTCATTATATAGTCGTCCTAGTTTAATATCCTGACTGTTTTTGGAAATAGCAGACTAGTATAAGACAGACAGCGCCTTCGCGAGCATCTGTAAATCTCTAAGTCTCTTCAAACCAGCCGACAATTTTTTGGAAAAGATAATTCAAGATGTCAAAGTTAACCGGTCATCTGATAGTTCTACCGGATACCTGGAACATTATTTGGCAAAACATTCTAAATAATGACTTTTTTCAGATCGCGATTCTTGTCCAACTAAATCATTTTCGTCGTGATTATGTCATTCCCATCGTCGTGCTTATTAGCATAAAAGAAGTAAATGTGTGACTGAATTAATTGTGATGTGTACTACGAACGTTTCGTCGTTTTGACGACAATAGTCGAGTTCTGCGTTGTATGCTTCTTCACTTTCAACGTTATCTGGCCATATTGGGATTCTGTGACAGTGTCCTTATTGCCTGGAAATACAATGAAAACAACGCTCATGTGACACCAGGTGCTTGTGTTTCCGTATGTCAGAAATAATAAATACAATTACAATACAATGATAGATGTTAGAACATTTAAAGAAAACGTTTATTTTAGAGTAGCAATTGTGTGACAAACTCTCATTTGTAGGATGCTGTGTCATATCACATAAGAATATGACACACCTATACGACTAATAATATCATTATTATTATTACTGCGGGTATACTCACGAACAATCAGTATAGGTTTCACTGGCACTCGGCTGCATATGTGGGCCTTATTGCAAGCGCGAAGGTGATCCCGCATTTTCCTGTAAACACAACGATAGGTATCTTTTTGCTAACACTAAGGTGAAACAGAGCGCGATGCATGCGAACTAAACATATGAATATTTTATCAAACACAGTCCAAATAATGAGTTTACATTTGACTATGGCTAGCAAATATGCTTATTTATATACACATACGTTACGCTTCTTGTTCCCCTTAACTTTCATTTGATTTGATATTTTATGTTACTTACTCTGTGTTTGTGAAATAAAAATACTGTTATATTAACTATAATGTTATGAAAATTCGTCACGTATTTATGACTTGCGATGTCCAAGTTATAAACAAAATAATAAAACATAATAATAGTAGTAGTAGTAGTAGTAGTAGTAGTAGTAGTAGTAGTAGTAGTAGTAGTAGTAGTAGTAGTAGTGCAGCAGCAGTAGTAGTAGTAGTTGTAGTAGTAATATTAACTACCGGTAGCTTACACACACCTGCAAAAAACAGTGGTGACCCCTTAAAGAATGACTATACACTCGATTTATCGACAGAAAAAATGTAGTAGTAATTTTACACACTGCCATTTGGGAGATGACTGGACAATGGTCCAAGGACGTGAATGAACACACTGCCATTTGGTAGATGACAGGACAATGGTCCAAGGACGTGAATGAACACGTTGTCATTTGGTAGATGACAGGACAATGGTCCAAGGACGTGAATGAACACATTGCCATTTGGTAGATGACAGGCCAATGGTCCAAGGACGTGAATGAACACACTGCTATTTGGTAGATGACAGGACAATGGTCCAAGGACGTGAATGAACACTTTGCCATTTGGTAGAAGACAGGACAATGATCAAAGGACGAGAGTGAACACATTGCCATTTGGTAGATGACAGGACAATGGTCCAAGGACGTGAGTGAATACGGAAAGACGCCAAGGAGGAGATGCACGCACAAAGATTAAACGTTAGCTTATTAATATATACACAATTACACCTTTTACGTGTGAAATAGTGTCCTACCTCCCTGGTTCCATGAGGAAGTCTCCGCACAGATCTTCCGACGCCTGTTGCCCGTGCCGCTGAACACTCTTGTCTCATTTCCTCCGGTAAATTTGATTCCTCCGGAAGACAGAACCACCTCCTCGCTGTGGTCTCCCACTCCGACCTGCTGCCTCGGGTATATGTCATCCTTCCCGTCCTCACTCCCCACGCTGAAATCTGCAACAACACGCAGGGATACTGTTGAGGGCGGGGAAGAAGAATTGGTTGGCGCGTCACGTAGACGGTAGGAAACCCGTCAGGGTAGAGGGACTTGGCTTTGTTCTCTTAAGTATTATCAATGTAAGTGTAGAGAAAGAGTGGGTGGATGAGTGAATTAGTGAGTCAGTCAGTCAGTGAGTAAGTGAATTAGTGCAAGTACGTCTCAATGAGTGCGAGCGTGTGTATGCGTGAGGCGTGAGTGTGGGTGCGCATGCGTGCTTCCATGCATGAGTATACGCACATAGACAGTGAGAGCGTGTAAATGTGCGCGTGTGCGTATGTGCGTGTGTGCGTGTGCGCGTGTGCGCGTGTGCGCGTGTGCGCGTGTGCGCGTGTGCGCGTGTGTGCGTTTGCGCGTTTGCTAGTGTGCGCGTGTGCGAGTGTGCGCGTGTGCGCGTGTGCGCGTGCGCGTGTCCGCGTGCCTGGAGGGAGATGTACTTACAATGTACGGCGCCTGGAGGGAGATGTACTTACAATGAATGTAGAAAGAGGCGAGTGGACCTCGGAGCCTGGGGGTAGATGTACTTACAATGAATGTAGAAAGTGGCGAGTGGACCTCGGCGCCTGGGGGAGATGTGCTTAAAATGAATATAGAAAGAGGCGAGTGGACCTCGGCGCCTGGGGGAGATGTGTTACAATGAATGTAGAAAGAGGCGAGTGGACCTCGGTGCCTGGGGGGAGATGTGCTTACAATGAATGTAGAAAGAGGCGAGTGGACCTCGGCGCCTGGGGGAGATGTACTTACAATGAATGTAGAAAGAGGCGAGTGGACCTCGGCGCCTGGGGAGATATGTGCTTACAATGAATGTAGAAAGAGGCTAGTTGACCTCGGCACCTGGGGGAGATGTACTTAAAGCGAATGTAGATAGAGGCGAGTGGACCTCGGCGCCTGGGGGGAGATGTGCTTACAATGAATGTAGAAAGAGGCGAGTGGACCTCGGCGCCTGTAGGGAGATGTGCTTACAATGAATGCAGAAAGAGGCAAGTGGACCTCGGCGCCTGGCGGGAGATGTACTTACAATGAATGTAGAAAGAGGCTAGCGGACCTCGACACCTGGTGGAGACGTACTTACAATCAATGTAGAAAGAAGCGAGTGGACCTCGACGCCTGGGAGAGATGTACTTACAATGAATGTAGAAACAGTCGAGTGGACCTCGGCGCCTGGAGGGAGATGTACTTACAATGAATGTAGAAAGAGGCGAGTGGACCTCGGCCCCTACTGGGAAATGTACTTACATTGAATGTAGAAAGAGGCGAGTGGACCTCGGCGCCTGGGGGAGATGTGCTTATAATTAATATAGAAAGAGGCGAGTGGACTTCGGCGCCTGGGGGAGATGTGCTTACAATAAATGTAGAAAGAGGCGAGTGGACATCGGCGCCTGGGGGAGATGTACTTACAAAGAATGTAGAAAGAGGCGAATGGACCTCGGCGCCTGGTGAGATATGTGCTTACAATGAATATTGAAAGAGGCGAGTTGACCTCGGCACCTGGGGAAGATGTACTTAAAGCGAATGTATATAGAGGCGAGTGGACCTTGGCGCCTGTGGGGAGATGTGCTTACAATGAATGTAGAAAGAGGCAAGTGGACCTCGGCGCCTGGCGGGAGATGTACTTACAATGAATGTAGAAAGAGGCGACTGGACCTCGGCGCCTGGGGAGATATGTGCTTACAATGAATGTAGAAAGAGGCGAGTTGACCTCGGCACCTGGGGGAGATGTATTTAAAGCGAATGTAGATAGAGGCGAGTGGACCTCGGCGCCTGGGGGGAGATGTGCTTACAATGAATGTAGAAAGAGGCGAGTGGACCTAGGCGCCTGTGGGGAGATGTGCTTACAATGAATGTAGAAAGAGGCAAGTGGACCTCGGCGCCTGGCGGGAGATGTACTTACAATGAATGTAGAAAGAGGCTAGTGGACCTCGAAACCTGGGGGAGACGTATTTACAATGAATGTAGAAAGAGGCGAGTGAACCTCGACGCCTGGGAGAGATGTACTTACAATGAATGTAGAAAGAGGCGAGTGGACCTCGGCGCCTGGAGGGAGATGTACTTACAATGAATGTAGAAAGAGGCGAGTGGACCTCGACGCCTGGGGGAGATGTGCTTACAATGAATGTAGAAAGAGGCGAGTGGACCTCGGCGCCTGGGGGAGATGTACTTACAAAGAATGTAGAAAGAGGCGACTGGACCTCGGCGCCTGGGGAGATATGTGCTTACAATGAATGGAGAAAGAGGCGAGTTGACCTCGGCACCTGGGGGAGATGTACTTAAAGCGAATGTAGATAGAGGCGAGTGGACCTCGGCGCCTGGGGGGAGATGTGCTTACAATGAATGTAGAAAGAGGCTAGTGGACCTTGGCGCCTGTGGGGAGATGTGCTTACAATGAATGTTGAAAGAGGCAAGTGGACCTCGGCGCCTGGCGGGAGATGTACTTACAATGAATGTAGAAAGAGGCAAGTGGACCTCGGCGCCTGGCGGGAGATGTACTTACAATGAATGTAGAAAGAGGCTAGTGGACCTCGAAACCTGGGGGAGACGTACTTACAATGAATGTAGAAAGAGGCTAGTGGACCTTGGCGCCTGTGGGGAGATGTGCTTACAATGAATGTAGAAAGAGGCAAGTGGACCTCGGCGCCTGGCGGCAGATGTACTTACAATGAATGTAGAAAGAGTCGAGTGGACCTCGGCGTCTGGAGGGAGATGTACTTACAGTGAATGTAGAAAGAGGCGAGTGGACCTCGGCGCCTGGGGGAGATGTACTTACAATGAATGTAGAAAGAGGCGAGTGGACCTCGGCGCCTGGTGGGAGATGTGCTTATAATTAATATAGAAAGAGGCGAGTTGACCTCGGCGGCTGGGGGAGATGTTCTTACATTGAATGTAGAAAGAGGCGAGTGGTCCTCGACCCCTGGGAGAGATGTACTTACAATGAATGTAGAAAGAGTCGAGTGGACCTCGGCGCCTGGAGGGAGATGTACTTACAGTGAATATAGAAAGAGGCGAGTGGACCTCGGCGCCTGGGGAGATGTGCTTACAATAAATGTAGAAAGAGGCGAGTGGACATCGGCGCCTGGGGGAGATGTACTTACAAAGAATGTAGAAAGAGGCGACTGGACCTCGGCGCCTGGGGATATTTGTGCTTACAATTAATGTAGAAAGAGGTGAGTTGACCTTGGCACCTGGGGGAGATGTACTTAAAGTGAATGTAGATAGAGGCGAGTGGACCTCGGCGCCTGGGGGGAGATGTGCTTACAATGAATGTAGAAAGAGGCTAGTGGACCTTGGCGCCTGTGGGGAGATGTGCATACAATGAATGTAGAAAGAGGCAAGTGGACCTCGGCGCCTGGCGGGAGATGTACTTACAATGAATGAAGAAAGAGGCGACTGGACCTCGGCGCCTGGGGAGTTATGTGCTTACAATGAATGTAGAAAGAGGCGAGTTGACCTCGGCACCTGGGGGAGATGTACTTAAAGCGAATGTAGATAGAGGCGAGTGGACCTCAGCGCCTGGGGGGAGATGTGCTTACAATGAATGGAGAAAGAGGCGAGTGGACCTCGGCGCCTGTGGGGAGATGTGCTTAAATGAATGTAGAAAGAGGCAAGTGGACATCGGCGCCTGGCGGGAGATGTACTTACAATGAATGTAGAAAGAGGCTTAGTGGACCTCGAAACCTGGGAGAGACGTACATACAATGAATGTAGAAAGAGGCGAGTGGACCTCGACGCCTGGGAGAGATGTACTTACAATGAATGTAGAAAGAGGCGAGTGGACCTCGGCGCCTGGGGGAGATGTGCTTACAATGAATGTAGAAAGAGGCGTGTGGACCTCGGCGCCTGGGAGGAGATGTGCTTACAATAAATGTAGAAAGAGGCGAGTGGACCTCGGCGCCTGAGGGAGATGTACTTACAAAGAATGTAGAAAGATGCGACTGGACCTCGGCGCCTGGGGAGATATGTGCTTACAATGAATGGAGAAAGAGGCGAGTTGACCTCGGCACCTGGGGGAGATGTACTTAATGCGAATGTAGATAGAGGCGAGTGGACCTCGGCGCCTGGGGGGAGATGTGCTTACAATGAATGTAGAAAGAGGCTAGTGGACCTTGGCGCCGGTGGGGAGATGTGCTTACAATGAATGTAGAAAGAGGCAAGTGGACCTCGGCGCCTGGCGGGAGATGTACTTACAATGAATGTCGAAAGAGGCTAGTGGACCTCTAAACCTGGGGGAGACGTACTTACAATGAATATGGAAAGAGGCGAGTGGACCTCGACGCCTGGGAGAGATGTACTTACAATGAATGTAGAAAGAGTCGAGTGGACCTCGGCGTCTGGAGGGAGATGTACTTACAGTGAATGTAGAAAGAGGCGAGTGGACCTCGGCGCCTGGGGAGATGTACTTACAATGAATGTAGAAAGAGGCGAGTGGACCTCGGCGCCTGGTGGGAGATGTGCTTATAATTAATATAGAAAGAGGCGAGTTGACCTCGGCGGCTGGGGAGATGTTCTTACATTGAATGTAGAAAGAGGCGAGTGGTCCTCGACCCCTGGGAGAGATGTACTTACAATGAATGTAGAAAGAGTCGAGTGGACCTCGGCGCCTGGAGGGAGATGTACTTACAGTGAATATAGAAAGAGGCGAGTGGACCTCGGCGCCTGGGGGGAGATGTGCTTACAATGAATGTAGAAAGAGGCTAGTGGACATCGGCGCCACAGGGGAAAATGTACTTACAAAGAATGTAGAAAGAGGCGGCTGGACCTCGGCGCCTGGGGAATATGTGCTGCCCACAATGAATGAAAGAATTGGGGATTGACCCTCAACACCTGGGGATGTATAAAGCAGATGTAGATGGGGAGGCGAGTGGACCTCGGCGCCTGGGGGAGATGTACTTTAGTAGATAGAAGAGGGCTAAGTGGACAGCGCCTGTGGGGATGCCGGCAAAGAGACAGGAAGTGGACCTCAGCGCCAGCGGAGATATTACTAATGAATGCCGAAGTCGAGGTGGACGTCAGCGTCTGGAGGATGTGCAGTGAAGGCGAAGTGGACCATCAACTTTCTAGAGAATATACTTACAATGAATGTAGAAAGAAACGAGTGGACCTCGGCGCCTGGTGGGAGATGTGCTTATAATTAATATAGAAAGAGGCGAGTTGACCTCGGCGGCTGGGGGAGATGTTCTTACATTGAATGTAGAAAGAGGCGAGTGGTCCTCGACCCCTGGGAGAGATGTACTTACAATGAATGTAGAAAGAGTCGAGTTGACCTCGGCGCCTGGAGGGAGATGTACTTACAGTGAATATAGAAAGAGGCGAGTGGACCTCGGCGCCTGGGGGAGATGTGCTTACAATAAATGTAGAAAGAGGCGAGTGGACATCGGCGCCTGGGGGAGATGTACTTACCAAGAATGTAGAAAGAGGCGACTGGACCTCGGTGCCTGGGGAGATATGTGCTTACAATGAATGTTAGAAGAGGTGAGTTGGCCTCGGCACCTGGGGGAGATGTACTTAAAGCGAATGTAGATAGAGGCGAGTGGACCTCGGCGCCTGGGGGGAGATGTGCTTACAATGAATGTAGAAAGAGGCTAGTGGACCTTGGCGCCTGTGGGGAGATGTGCTTGCAATGAATGTAGAAAGAGGCAAGTGGACCTCGGCGCTTGGCGGGAGATGTACTTACAATGAATGTCGAAAGAGGCTAGTGGACCTCGAAACCTGGGGGAGACGTACTTACAATGAATATGGAAAGAAGCGAGTGGACCTCGACGCCTGGGAGAGATGTACTTACAATGAATGTAGAAAGAGTCGAGTGGACCTCGGCGTCTGGAGGGAGATGTACTTACAGTGAATGTAGAAAGAGGCGAGCGGACCTCGGCGCCTGGGGGAGATGTACTTACAATGAATGTAGAAAGAGGCGAGTGGACCTCGGCGCCTGGGGGGAGATGTGCTTATAATTAATATAGAAAGAGGCGAGTTGACCTCGGCGGCTGGGGGAGATGTTCTTACATTGAATGTAGAAAGAGGCGAGTGGTCCTCGACCCCTGGGAGAGATGTACTTACAATGAATGTAGAAAGAGTCGAGTGGACCTCGGCGCCTGGAGGGAGATGTACTTACAGTGAATATAGAAAGAGGCGAGTGGACCTCGGCGCCTGGGAGAGATGTACTTACAATGAATGTAGAAACAGTCGAGTGGACATCGGCGCCTGGGGGAGATGTACTTACAAAGAATGTAGAAAGAGGCGACTGGACCTCGGCGCCTGGGGAGATATGTGCTTACAATGAATGTAGAAAGAGGTGAGTTGACCTCGGCACCTGGGGGAGATGTACTTAAAGCGAATGTAGATAGAGGCGTGTGGACCTCGGCGCCTGGGGGGAGATGTGTTTACAATGAATGTAGAAAGAGGCTAGTGGACCTTGGCGCCTGTGGGGAGATGTGCTTACAATTAATGTAGAAAGAGGCAAGTGGACCTCGGCGCCTGGCGGGAGATGTACTTACAATGAATGTAGAAAGAGTCGAGTGGACGTCGTCGTCTGGAGGGAGATGTACTTACAGTGAATGTAGAAAGAGGCGAGTGGACCTCGGCGCCTGGGGAGATGTACTTACAATGAATGTAGAAAGAGGCGAGTGGACCTCGGCGCCTGTTGGGAGATGTGCTTATAATTAATATAGAAAGAGGCGAGTTGACCTCGGCGGCTGGAGGAGATGTTCTTACATTGAATGTAGAAAGAGGCGAGTGGTCCTCGACCCCTGGGAGAGATGTACTTACAGTGAATGTAGAAAGAGTCGAGTGGACCTCGGCGCCTGGAGGGAGATGTACTTACAGTGAATATAGAAAGAGGCGAGTGGACCTCGGCGCCTGGGGGAAATGTGCTTACAATAAATGTAGAAAGAGGCGAGTGGACATCGGCGCCTGGGGGAGATGTACTTACAAAGAATGTAGAAAGAGGCGACTGGACTTCGGCGCCTGGGGAGATATGTGCTTACAATGAATGTAGAAAGAGGTGAGTTGACCTCGGCACCTGGGGGAGATGTACTTAAAGCGAATGTAGATAGAGGCGAGTGGACCTCGGCGCCTGGGGGGAGATGTGCTTACAATGAATGTAGAAAGAGGCTAGTGGACCTTGGCGCCTGTGGGGAGATGTGCTTGCAATGAATGTAGAAAGAGGCAAGTGGACCTCGGCGCCTGGCGGGA
>JAHLWY010001889.1:0-14484 GCA_020002185.1 Paraescarpia echinospica
AGAGCGGTTGGGCACTAGACTGTCGGATGTTACAAGTGGGGAGGGGTGGTTGAGTGGTAGGGCACTAGACTGTCGGATGTTACAAGTGGGGAGGGGTGATTGAGCGGTAGGGTACTAGACTGTCGGATGTTACAAGTGGGGAGGGGTGGTAGAAAGGTAGGGCACTAGACTGTCAGATGTTACAAATGGGAGGGGCAGTAGAGCGGTAGGGCACTAGACTGTCGGATGTTACAAGTGGGGAGGGGTGGTAGAGCGGTAGGGCACTAGACTGTTGGGTGTTACAAGTAGGGAGGGGCTGTAGAGCGGTAGGGTGCTAGACTGTTGGATATTACAAGTGAGGAGGGGTGGTAGAGCGGTAGGGCACTAGACTGTCAGATGTTACAAGTGGGTAGGGGTGGTAGAGCGATAGGGTACTAGACTGTCAGATGTTACAAGTGGGAGGGGCAGTAGAGCGGTAGGGCACTAGACTGTCAGATGTTAGAAGAGGGAGGGACAGTAGAGCAGTAGGGCACTAGACTGTCACATGTTAGAAGTGGGGAGGGGCGGTAGAACGGTAGGGCACTAGACTGTCGGGTGTTACAAATGGGGATGGGCGGTAGAGCGGTAGGGCAGTAGACTGTCAGGTGTTACAAGTGGGGAGGAGCGTTAGAGCGGTAGGGCACTAGACTGTCGGATGTTACAAGTGGGAGGGGTGGTAGAGTGGTAGGGCACTAGACTGTCGGATGTTACAAGTGGGGAGGGGTGGTAGAGAGATAGGACACTAGACTGTCGGATGTTACAAGTGGGGAGGGGTGGTAGAGCGATAAGGCACTAGACTGTCAGATGTTACAAGTGGGGAGGAATGGTAGAGCGGTAGGGCAGTAGACTGTCGGATGTTACAAGTAGCGAGGGGTGGTAGAGCGGTAGGGCAATAGACTGTCGGATGTTACAAGTGGGGAGGGGTGGTAGAGTGGTAGGGCACTAGACTGTCGGATGTTACAAGTGGGGAGGGGTGGTAGAGCGATAAGGCACTAGACTGTCAGATGTTACAAGTAGGGAAGGGTGGTAGAGCAGTAGGGCACTAGACTGTCAGATGTTACAAGTGGGGAGGGGCGTTAGAACGGTAGGGCGCTAGACTGTCAGATGTTACAAGTGGGGAGGGGCGGTAGAGCGGTAGGGCACTAGACTGTCAGCTGTTACAAGTAGGGAGGAGTGGTAGAGCGGTAGGGTGTTAGACTGTCAGATGTTACAAGTAGGCAGGGGTATAAGAGCAGTAGGGCACTAGACTGTTGGGTGTTACACATAGGGAGGGGCTGTAGAGCGGTAGGGCACTAGACTGTCAGATGTTACAAGTGGGAGGGGCAGTTGAGCGGTAGGGCACTAGACTGTCAGATGTTACAAGTGGGGAGGGGCGGTAGAACGGTAGGGCACTAGACTGTCGGGTGTTACAAGTGGGGAGGGGCGGTAGAGTGTTAGGGCGCTAGACTGTCAGATGTTGCAAGTGGGGAGGTTCGGTAGAGCAGTAGGGCAGTAGCCTGTCAGGTGCTACAAGTGGGGAGGGGCGGTAGAGCAGTAGGGCACTAGACTGTCAGATGTTACAAGTGGGGAGGGGCGGTAGAGCGGTAGGGCAGTGGACTGTCAGGTGTTACAAGTGGGGAGGGGCGTTAGAGCGGTAGGGCAGTAGACTGTCAGATGTTACAAGTGGGGAGGGGCGGTAGAGCGGTAGGGCACTAGACTGTCGGATGTTACAAGTGGGGAGGGGTGGCAGAACAGTAGGGCGCAAGACTGTCGGATGTTACAAGTGGGGAGGGGCGGTAGAGCGGTAGGGCAGTAGACTGTCAGATGTTACAAGTGGGTAGGGGCGGTAGAGCGGTAGGGCACTAGATTGTCGGATGTTACAAGTAGGGAGGGGTGGTAGAACAGTAGGGCGCTAGACTGTCAGATGTTACAAATGGGGAGGGGCGGTAGAGCGGTAGGGCGCTAGACTGTCGGATTTTACAAATGGGGAGTGGCAGTAGAGCTGTAGGGCATTAGACTATCAGATGTTACAAGTGGGGGAGGGCGGTAGAGCGGTAGTGCACTAGACTGTCGGATGTTACAAGTGTGGAGGGGCGGTAGAGTTGTAGGGCACTAGACTGTCGGATGTTACAAGTGTGGAGGGGCGTTAGAGCGGTAGGGCACTAGACTGTCGGATGTTACAAGTGGGGAGGGCTGGTAGAGCGGTAGGGCTCTAGACTGTCGGATGTTACAAGTGGGGAGGGGTGGTAGAGTGGTAGGGCACTAGACTGTCGGATGTTAAAAGTGGGGAGGGGCGGTAGAGCGATAGGTCACTAGACTGTCAGATGTTACAAGTGGGGAGGGCTGGTAGAACGATAGGGCACTAGACTGTCAGATGTTACAAGTGTGGAGGGCTGGTAGAGCGATAGGGCACTAGACTGTCAGATGTTACAAGTGGGGATGTCTGGTAGAGCGATAGGGCACTAGACTGTCAGATGTTACAAGTGGGGAGGGCTGGTAGAGCAATAGGGCACTAGACTGTCAGATATTACAAGTGGGGAGGGCTGGTAGAGCGATAGGGCACTAGACTGTCAGATGTTATAAGTGAGGAGGGACGGTAGAGCGGTAGGGCACTAGACTGTCGGATGTTACAAGTGGGTAGGGGTGGTAGAGCGATAGGGTACTAGACTGTCAGATGTTACAAGTGGGAAGGGCAGTAGAACGGAAGGGCACTAGACTGTCAGATGTTAGAAGAGGGAGGGGCAGTAGAGCAGTAGGGCACTAGACTGTCATATGTTACAAGTGGGGAGGGGCGGTAGAACGGTAGGGCACTAGACTGTCGGGTGTTACAAGTGGGGAGGGGCGGTAGAGCGGTAGGGCAGTAGACTGTCAGGTGTTACAAGTGGGGAGGGGCGGTAGAGCAGTAGGGCACTAGACTGTCAGATGTTACAAGTGGGGAGGGCTGGTAGAGTGGTAGGGCACTAGAATCAGATGTTACAAGTGGGGAGGGCTGGTAGAGCGGTGCGGCACTAGACTGTTGGATGTTACAAATGGGGAGGGGCGGTAGAGCGGTAGGGCACTAGACTGTCGGGTGTTACAAGTGGGGTAGAGTGGTAAGGCACTAGATGTTGGATGTTACAAGTGGGGAGGGGCGGTAGAGCGGAAGGACGCTAGACTGACGGATGTTACAAGTGGGGAGGGGTGGTACAGCGGTAGGGCACTAGACTGTCAGATGTTAAAATGAGGCAGGGCGGTAGAGCGGTTGGGCACTAGACTGTCGGATGTTACAAGTGGGGAGGGGTGGTAGAGTGGTAGGGCACTAGACTGTCGGATGTTACAAGTGGGGAGGGGTGATAGAGCGGTAGGGTACTAGACTGTCGGATGTTACAAGTGGGGAGGGGTGGTAGAAAGGTAGGGCACTAGACTGTCAGATGTTACAAATGGGAGGGGCAGTAGAGCGGTAGGGCACTAGACTGTCGGATGTTACAAGTGGGGAGGGGTGGTAGAGCGGTAGGGCACTAGACTGTTGGGTGTTACAAGTAGGGAGGGGCTGTAGAGCGGTAGGGTGCTAGACTGTTGGATATTACAAGTGAGGAGGGGTGGTAGAGCGGTAGGGCACTAGACTGTCAGATGTTACAAGTGGGTAGGGGTGGTAGAGCGATAGGGTACTAGACTGTCAGATGTTACAAGTGGGAGGGGCAGTAGAGCGGTAGGGCACTAGACTGTCAGATGTTAGAAGAGGGAGGGACAGTAGAGCAGTAGGGCACTAGACTGTCACATGTTAGAAGTGGGGAGGGGCGGTAGAACGGTAGGGCACTAGACTGTCGGGTGTTACAAATGGGGATGGGCGGTAGAGCGGTAGGGCAGTAGACTGTCAGGTGTTACAAGTGGGGAGGAGCGTTAGAGCGGTAGGGCACTAGACTGTCGGATGTTACAAGTGGGAGGGGTGGTAGAGTGGTAGGGCACTAGACTGTCGGATGTTACAAGTGGGGAGGGGTGGTAGAGATATAGGACACTAGACTGTCGGATGTTACAAGTGGGGAGGGGTGGTAGAGCGATAAGGCACTAGACTGTCAGATGTTACAAGTGGGGAGGGATGGTAGAGCGGTAGGGCAGTAGACTGTCGGATGTTACAAGTAGCGAGGGGTGGTAGAGCGGTAGGGCACTAGACTGTCGGATGTTACAAGTGGGGAGGGGTGGTACAGTGGTAGGGCACTAGACTGTCGGATGTTACAAGTGGGGAGGGGTGGTAGAGCGATAAGGCACTAGACTGTCAGATGTTACAAGTGGGGAGGGGCGTTAGAACGGTAGGGCGCTAGACTGTCATATGTTACAAGTGGGGAAGGGCGGTAGAGCGGTAGGGCACTAGACTGTCAGCTGTTACAAGTAGGGATGAGTGGTAGAGCGGTAGGGTGTTAGACTGTCAGATGTTACAAGTAGGCAGGGGTATGAGAGCAGTAGGGCACTAGACTGTTGGGTGTTACAAATAGGGAGGGGCTGTAGAGCGGTAGGGCACTAGACTGTCAGATGTTACAAGTGGGAGGGGCAGTTGAGCGGTAGGGCACTAGACTGTCAGATGTTACACGTGGGGAGGGGCGGTAGAACGGTAGGGCACTAGACTGTCGGGTGTTACAAGTGGGGAGGGGCGGTAGAGTGGTAGGGCGCTAGACTGTCAGATGTTACAAGTGGGGAGGGGCGGTAGAGCGGTAGGGCAGTAGCCTGTCAGGTGTTACAAGTGGGGAGGGGCGGTAGAGCAGTAGGGCACTAGACTGTCAGATGTTACAAGTGGGGAGGGGCGGTAGAGCGGTAGGGCAGTAGACTGTCAGGTGTTACAAGTGGGGAGGGGCGTTAGAGCGGTAGGGCAGTAGACTGTCAGATGTTACAAGTGGGGAGTGGCGGTAGAGCGGTAGGGCACTAGACTGTCAGATGTTACAAGTAGCAAGGGGTGGTAGAGCGGTAGGGCACTAGACTGTCGGATGTTACAAGTGGGTAGGGGTGGTAGAGTGGTAGGACACTAGACTGTCGGATGTTACAAGTGGGGAGGGGTGGTAGAGCGATAAGGCACTAGACTGTCAGATGTTACAAGTAGGGAAGGGTGGTAGAGCGGTAGGGCACTAGACTGTCAGATGTTACAAGTGGGGAGGGGCGGTAGAACGGTAGGGCACTAGACTGTCGGGTGTTGCAAGTGGGGAGGGGCGGTAGAGTGGTAGGGCGCTAGACTGTCAGATGTTACAAGTGGGGAGGGGCGGTAGAGCAGTAGGGCACTAGACTGTCAGATGTTACAAGTGGGGGGGAGTGGTAGAGCGGTAGGGTGTTAGACTGTCAGATGTTACAAGTAGGGAGGGGTGGTAGAGCAGTAGGGCACTAGACTGTCGAATGTTACAAGTGGGGAGTGGCGGTAGAACGGTAGGACACTAGACTGTCAGATGTTACAAGAGGGAGGGGCAGTAGAGCAGTAAGGCACTAGACTGTCAGATGTTACAAGTGGGGAGGGGCGGTAGAGCGATAGGGTACTAGACTGTCAGATATTACAAGTGGGGAGGGCTGGTAGAGCGATAGGGCACTAGACTGTCAGATGTTATAAGTGAGGAGGGATGGTAGAGCGGTAGGGCACTGGACTGTCGGATGTTACAAGTGGGTAGGGGTGGTAGAGCGATAGGGTACTAGACTGTCAGATGTTACAATTGGTAGGGGCAGTAGAGCGGTAGGGCACTAGACTGTCAGATGTTAGAAGAGGGAGGGGCAGTAGAGCAGTAGGGCACTAGACTGTCAGATGTTACAAGTGGGGAGGGGCGGTAGAACGGTAGGGCACTAGACTGTCGGGTGTTACAAGTGGGGAGGGGCGGTAGAGCGGTAGGGCAGTAGACTGTCAGATGTTACAATTGGGGAGGAATGGTAGAGTGGTAGGGTGCTAGACTGTCAGATGTTACAAGTAGGGAGGGGTGGTAGAGCGGTAGGGCACTAGACAGTCGGATGTTACAAGTGGGAGGGGTGGTAGAGTGGTAGTGCACTAGACTGTCGGATGTTACAAGTGGGGAGGGGTGGTAGAGCGATAGGGCACTAGATTGTCGGATGTTACAAGTGGGGAGGGGTGGTAGAGCGATAAGGCACTAGACTGTCAGATGTTACAAGTGGGGAGGAATGTTAGAGCGGTAGGGCAGTAGACTGTCGGATGTTATAAGTGGGGAGTGGTGGTAGAGCGATAGGGCACTAGACTCTCAGATGTTACAAGTAGCAAGGGGTGGTAGAGCGGTAGGGCACTAAACTGTCGGATGTTACAAGTGGGTAGGGGTGGTAGAGTGGTAGGGCACTAGACTGTCGGAAGTTACAAGTGGGGAGGGGTGGTAGAGCGATAAGGCACTAGACTGTCAGATGTTACAAGTAGGGAAGGGTGGTAGAGTGATAGGGCACTAGACTGTCGGATGTTAAAAGTGGGGAGGGGCGGTAGAGCGATAGGTCACTAGACTGTCAGATGTTACAAGTGGGGAGGGCTGGTAGAGCGATAGGGCACTAGACTGTCAGATGTTACAAGTGTGGAGGGCTGGTAGAGCGATAGGGCACTAGACTGTCAGATGTTACAAGTGGGGAGGGCTGGTAGAGCGATAGGGCACTAGACTGTCAGATGTTACAATTGGGGAGGGCTGGTAGAGCAATAGGGCACTAGACTGTCAGATATTACAAGAGGGGAGGGCTGGTAGAGCGATAGGGCACTAGACTGTCAGATGTTATAAGTGAGGAGGGATGGTAGAGCGATAGGGTACTAGACTGTCAGATGTTACAAGTGGGAGGGGCAGTAGAGCGGTAGGGCACTAGACTGTCAGATGTTAGAAGAGGGAGGGGCAGTAGAGCAGTAGGGCACTAGACTGTCAGATGTTACAAGTGGGGAGGGGCGGTAGAACGGTAGGGCACTAGACTGTCGGGTGTTACAAGTGGGGAGGGGATGTAGAGCGGTAGGACAGTAGACTGTCAGGTGTTACAAGTGGGGAGGGGCGGTAGAGCAGTAGGGCACTAGACTGTCAGATGTTACAATTGGGGAGGAATGGTAGAGCGGTAGGGTGCTAGACTGTCAGATGTTACAAGTAGGGAGGGGTGGTAGAGCGGTAGGGCACTAGACAGTCGGATGTTACAAGTGGGAGGGGTGGTAGAGTGGTAGTGCACTAGACTGTCGGATGTTACAAGTGGGGAGGGGTGGTAGAGCGATAGGGCACTAGACTGTCGGATGTTACAAGTGGGGAGGGGTGGTAGAGCGATTAGGCACTAGACTGTCAGATGTTACAAGTGGGGAGGAATGTTAGAGCGGTAGGGCAGTAGACTGTCGGATGTTATAAGTGGGGAGAGGTGGTAGAGCGATAGGGCACTAGACTGTCAGATGTTACAAGTAGCAAGGGGAGGTAGAGCGGTAGGGCCCTAGACTGTCGGATGTTACAAGTGGGTAGGGGTGGTAGAGTGGTAGGGCATTAGACTGTCGGATGTTACAAGTGGGGAGGGGTGGTAGAGCGATAAGGCACTAGACTGTCAGATGTTACAAGTAGGGAAGGGTGGTAGAGCAGTAGGGCACTAGACTGTCAGATGTTACAAGTGGGGAGGGGCGGTAGAGCGGTAGGGCACTAGACTGTCAGCTGTTACAAGTAGGGAGGAGTGGTAGAGCGGTAGGGTGTTAGACTGTCAGATGTTACAAGTAGGCAGGGGTATGAGAGCAGTAGGGCACTAGACTGTTGGGTGTTACAAATAGGGAGGGGCGGTAGAGCGGTAGGGCACTAGACTGTCAGATGTTACAAGTGGGGAGGGGCGGTAGAGCGGTAGGGCAGTAGACTGTCAGGTGTTACAAGTGGGGAGGGGCGGTAGAGCAGTAGAGCACTAGACTGTCAGATGTTACAAGTGGGGAGGGGTGGTAGAGCGGTAGGGCAGTAGACTGTTAGGTGTTACAAGTGGGGAGGGGCGGTAGAGCGGTAGGGCAGTAGACTGTCAGATGTTACAAGTGGGGAGGGGCGGTAGAGCGGTAGGAGGGAGGCACTGGAGCACAACCGGGATGGCCACAGAGTAGGGAGGTTGGAAGAGTAAGCAGAACAGTAGGGCGCTAGACTGTCGGATGTTACAAGTGGGGAGGGGCGGTAGAGCGGTAGGGCTATAGACTGTCAGATGTTACAAGTGGGGAGGGGCGGTAGAGCGGTAGGGCACTAGACTGTCGGATGTTACAAGTGGGGAGGGGTGGTAGAACAGTAGGGCGCTAGACTGTCAGATGTTACAAATGGGGAGGGGCAGTAGAGCGGTAGAGCGCTAGACTGTCGGATTTTACAAATGGGGAGTGGCAGTAGAGCTGTAGGGCATTAGACTATCAGATGTTACAAGTGGGGAAGGGCGGTAGAGCGGTAGTGCACTAGACTGTCAGATGTTACAAGTGTGGAGGGGTGGTAGAGTTGTAGGGCACTAGACTGTCGGATGTTACAAGTGTGGAGGGGCGTTAGAGCGGTAGGGCACTAGACTGTCGGATGTTACAAGTGGGGAGGGCT
This sequence comes from Paraescarpia echinospica, assembly GCA_020002185.1. NCBI lineage: Eukaryota > Metazoa > Annelida > Polychaeta > Sabellida > Siboglinidae > Paraescarpia > Paraescarpia echinospica. The sequence goes on from JAHLWY010001889.1 coordinate 8,487, forward strand.
GGTAGAGCGGTAGGGCTCTAGACTGTCGGATGTTACAAGTGGGGAGGGGTGGTAGAGTGGTAGGGCACTAGACTGTCGGATGTTACAAGTGGGGAGGGGTGATAGAGCGGTAGGGGACTAGACTGTCGGATGTTACATGTGGGAGGGGCAGTAGAGCATTAGGGCACTAGACTGTCAGATGTTACAAGTAGGGAGGGGTGGTAGAGCAGTAGGGCACTAGACTGTCAGATGTTACAAGTGGGGAGGGGAGGTAGAACGGTAGGGCACTAGACTGTTGGATGTTACAAGTGGGGAGGGCTGGTAAAGCGATACGGCACTAGACTGTCAGATGTTAGAAGTGGGGAGGGGTGGTAGAGCAATAGGGCACTAGACTGTCAGATGTTACAAGTGGGGAGGGCTGGTAGAGTGGTAGGGCACTAGACTCAGATGTTACAAGTGGGGAGGGCTGGTAGAGCGGTGCGGCACTAGACTGTTGGATGTTACAAGTGGGGAGGGGCGGTAGAGCGGTAGGACACTAGACTGTCGGGTGTTACAAGTGGGGTAGAGTGGTAGGGCACTAGACTGTTGGATGTTACAAGTGGGGAGGGGCGGTAGAGCGGAAGGACGCTAGACTGACGGATGTTACAAGTGGGGAGGGGTGGTACAGCGGTAGGGCACTAGACTGTCAGATGTTAAAGGGAGGCGGGGCCAAGTGGGAGAGCAGTTTGTACTGAACTGTCAGGATGTACAAGGAGTGGGGAGGGTTGTAGAGTGGGTAGGGCCCTGGACTGTCGGATGTTACAAGTGGGGAGGGGTGATAGAGCGGTAGGGTACTTGACTGTCGGATGTTACAAGTGGGGAGGGGTGGTAGAGCGGTAGGGTGTTAGACTGTCAGATGTTACAAGTAGGGAGGGGTGGTAGAGCAGTAGGGCACTAGACTGTCGAATGTTACAAGTGGGGAGTGGCGGTAGAACGGTAGGACACTAGACTGTCAGATGTTACAAGAGGGAGGGGCAGTAGAGCAGTAGGGCACTAGACTGTCAGATGTTACAAGTGGGGAGGGGCGGTAGAACGGTAGGGCACTAGACTGTTGGGTGTTACAAGTAGGGAGGGGCTGTAGAGCGGTAGGGTGCTAGACTGTCAGATGTTACAAGTGGGGAGGAGTTGTAGAATGGTAGGACACTAGTCTGTTGGGTGTTACAAGTAGGGAGGGGCTGTAGAACGGTAGGGTGCTAGACTGTCGGATATTACAAGTGAGGAGGGATGGTAGAGCGGTAGGGCACTAGACTGTCGGATTTTACAAGTAGGGAGGGGCTGTAGAGTGGTAGGGCACTAGACTGTCAGATGTTACAAATGGGGAGTGGCAGTAGAGCTGTAGGGCATTAGACTGTCAGGTGTTACAAGTGGGGAGGGGCGGTAGAGCGGTAGGGCAGTAGACTGTCAGGTGTTACAAGTGGGGAGGGGCGGTAGAGCGGTAGGGCACTAGACTGTCGGATGTTACTAGTGGGGAGGGGTGGTAGAACAGTAGGGCGCTAGACTGTCGGATGTTACAAGTGGGGAGGGGCGGTAGAGCGGTAGGGCAGTAGACTGTCAGATGTTACAAGTGGGGAGGGGCGGTAGAGCGGTAGGGCGCTAGACTGTCGGATGTTACAAGTGGGGAGGGGTGGTAGAACAGTAGGGCGGTAGACTGTCAGATGTTACAAGTGGGGAGGGGCGGTAGAGCGGTAGGGCGCTAGACTGTCGGATTTTACAAATGGGGAGGGGTGGTAGAGTGGTAGGGCACTAGACTGTCAGATGTTACAAGTAGGGAGGGGTGGTAGAGCAGTAGGGCACTAGACTGTCAGATGATACAAGTGGGGAGGGGAGGTAGAACGGTAGGGCACTAGACTGTTGGATGTTACAAGTGGGGAGGGGTGGTAGAGCGATACGGCACTAGACTGTCAGATGTTACAAGTGGGGAGGGGTGGTAGAGCAATAGGGCACTAGACTGTCAGATGTTACAAGTGGGGAGGGCTGGTAGAGTGGTAGGGCACTAGACTCAGATGTTACAAGTGGGGAGGGCTGGTAGAGCGGTGGGGCACTAGACTGTTGGATGTTACAAGTGGGGAGGGGCGGTAGAGCGGAAGGACGCTAGACTGTCGGATGTTACAAGTGGGGAGGGGTGGTACAGCGGTAGGGCACTAGACTGTCAGATGTTACAAGTGAGGAGGGGCGGTAGAGCGGTAGGGCACTAGACTGTCGGATGGTACAAGTGGGGAGGGGTGATAGAGCGGTAGGGTACTAGACTGTCAGATGTTACAAGTGGGGAGGGGTGTTAGAAAGGTAGGGCACTAGACTGTCGGATGTTACAAGTGGGGAGGGGTGATAGAGCGGTAGGGGACTAGACTGTCGGATGTTACATGTGGGAGGGGCAGTAGAGCATTAGGGCACTAGACTGTCAGATGTTACAAGTAGGGAGGGGTGGTAGAGCAGTAGGGCACTAGACTGTCAGATGTTACAAGTGGGGAGGGGAGGTAGAACGGTAGGGCACTAGACTGTTGGATGTTACAAGTGGGGAGGGCTGGTAAAGCGATACGGCACTAGACTGTCAGATGTTAGAAGTGGGGAGGGGTGGTAGAGCAATAGGGCACTAGACTGTCAGATGTTACAAGTGGGGAGGGCTGGTAGAGTGGTAGGGCACTAGACTCAGATGTTACAAGTGGGGAGGGCTGGTAGAGCGGTGCGGCACTAGACTGTTGGATGTTACAAGTGGGGAGGGGCGGTAGAGCGGTAGGACACTAGACTGTCGGGTGTTACAAGTGGGGTAGAGTGGTAGGGCACTAGACTGTTGGATGTTACAAGTGGGGAGGGGCGGTAGAGCGGAAGGACGCTAGACTGACGGATGTTACAAGTGGGGAGGGGTGGTACAGCGGTAGGGCACTAGACTGTCAGATGTTAAAGTGAGGCGGGGCGGTAGAGCGGTTTGGCACTAGACTGTCGGATGTTACAAGTGGGGAGGGGTTGTAGAGTGGTAGGGCCCTAGACTGTCGGATGTTACAAGTGGGGAGGGGTGATAGAGCGGTAGGGTACTAGACTGTCGGATGTTACAAGTGGGGAGGGGTGGTAGAAAGGTAGGGCACTAGACTGTCAGATGTTACAAATGGGAGGGGCAGTAGAGCGGTAGGGCACTAGACTGTCGGATGTTACAAGTGGGGAGGGGTGGTAGAGCGGTAGGGATATAGACTGTTGGGTGTTACAAGTAGGGAGGGGCTGTAGAGCGGTAGGGCACTAGACTGTCGGATGTTACAAGTGGGGAGGGGTGGTAGAGCGGTAGGGCACTAGACTGTTGGGTGTTACAAGTAGGGAGGGGCTGTAGAGCGGTAGGGTGCTAGACTGTTGGATATTACAAGTGAGGAGGGATGGTAGAGCGGTAGGGCACTAGACTGTCAGATGTTACAAGTGGGTAGGGGTGGTAGAGCGATAGGGTACTAGACTGTCAGATGTTAGAAGTGGGAGGGGCAGTAGAGCGGTAGGGCACTAGACTGTCAGATGTTAGAAGAGGGGGAGGGACGAGGAGTAAGGGCGGTGAAGACTTTGGACTGTCAGATGTTACAAGAGTGAGGAGAGGAGGCAGCAGGTAGGAACGAGTTAGGAGGGGCACTAGACTGTCGGGTGTTACAAGTGGGGAGGGGCGGTAGAGCGGTAGGGCAGTAGACTGTCAGGTGTTACAAATGGGGAGGGGCGGTAGGGCAGTAGGGCACTAGACTGTCAGATGTTACAAGTGGGGAGGAATGGTAGAGCGGTAGGGCACTAGACTGTCGGATGTTACAATTGGGAGGGGTGGTAGAGTGGTAGGGCACTAGACTGTCGGATGTTACAAGTGGGGAGGGGTGGTAGAGATATAGGACACTAGACTGTCGGATGTTACAAGTGGGGAGGGGTGGTAGAGCGATAAGGCACTAGACTGTCAGATGTTACAAGTGGGGAGGGATGGTAGAGCGGTAGGGCAGTAGACTGTCGGATGTTACAAGTAGCGAGGGGTGGTAGAGCGGTAGGGCAATAGACTGTCGGATGTTACAAGTGGGGAGGGGTGGTAGAGTGGTAGGGCACTAGACTGTCGGATGTTACAAGTGGGGAGGGGTGGTAGAGCGATAAGGCACTAGACTGTCAGATGTTACAAGTAGGGAAGGGTGGTAGAGCAGTAGGGCACTAGACTGTCAGATGTTACAAGTGGGGAGGGGCGGTAGAACGGTAGGGCGCTAGACTGTCAGATGTTACAAGTGGGGAGGGGCGGTAGAGCGGTAGGGCACTAGACTGTCAGATGTTACAAGTGGGGAGGAGTGTTAGAGCGGTAGGGTGTTAGACTGTCAGATGTTCCAAGTAGGCAGGGGTGGTAGAGCGGTAGGGCACTAGACTGTTGGGTGTTACAAATAGGGAGGGGCTCTAGAGCGGTAGGGCATTAGACTGTCAGATGTTACAAGTGGGAGGGGCAGTAGAGCGGTAGGGCACTAGACTGTCAGATGTTACAAGTGGGGAGGGGCGGTAGAGCGGTAGGGCAGTAGACTGTCAGGTGTTACAAGTGGGGAGGGGCGGTAGAGCAGTAGAGCACTAGACTGTCAGATGTTACAAGTGGGGAGGGGTGGTAGAGCGGTAGGGCAGTAGACTGTTAGGTGTTACAAGTGGGGAGGGGCGGTAGAGCGGTAGGGCAGTAGACTGTCAGATGTTACAAGTGGGGAGGGGCGGTAGAGCGGTAGGGCACTAGACTGTCGGATGTTACAAGTGGGGAGGGGTGGTAGAACAGTAGGGCGCTAGACTGTCGGATGTTACAAGTGGGGAGGGGCGGTAGAGCGGTAGGGCAGTAGACTGTCAGATGTTACAAGTGGGGAGGGGCGGTAGAGCGGTAGGGCACTAGATTGTCGGATGTTACAAGTGGGGAGGGGTGGTAGAACAGTAGGGCGCTAGACTGTCAGATGTTACAAATGGGGAGGGGCGGTAGAGCGGTAGAGCGCTAGACTGTCGGATTTTACAAATGGGGAGTGGCAGTAGAGCTGTAGGGCATTAGACTATCAGATGTTACAAGTGGGGAAGGGCGGTAGAGCGGTAGTGCACTAGACTGTCGGATGTTACAAGTGTGAAGGGGTGGTAGAGTTGTAGGGCACTAGACTGTCGGATGTTACAAGTGTGGAGGGGCGTTAGAGCGGTAGGGCACTAGACTGTCGGATGTTACAAGTGGGGAGGGCTGGTAGAGCGGTAGGGCTCTAGACTGTCGGATGTTACAAGTGGGGAGGGGTGGTAGAGTGGTAGGGCACTAGACTGTCGGATGTTAAAAGTGGGGAGGGGCGGTAGAGCGATAGGTCACTAGACTGTCAGATGTTACAAGTGGGGAGGGCTGGTAGAGCGATAGGGCACTAGACTGTCAGATGTTACAAGTGTGGAGGGCTGGTAGAGCGATAGGGCACTAGACTGTCAGATGTTATAAGTGGGGAGGGCTGGTAGAGCGATAGGGCACTAGACTGTCAGATGTTACAAGTGGGGAGGGCTGGTAGAGCAATAGGGCACTAGACTGTCAGATATTACAAGTGGGGAGGGCTGGTAGAGCGATAGGGCACTAGACTGTCAGATGTTATAAGTGAGGAGGGATGGTAGAGCAGTAGGGCACTAGACTGTCGGATGTTACAAGTGGGTAGGGGTGGTAGAGCGATAGGGTACTAGACTGTCAGATGTTACAAGTGGGAGGGGCAGTAGAGCGGTAGGGCACTAGACTGTCAGATGTTAGAAGAGGGAGGGGCAGTAGAGCAGTAGGGCACTAGACTGTCAGATGTTACAAGTGGGGAGGGGCGGTAGAACGGTAGGGCACTAGACTGTCGGGTGTTACAAGTGGGGAGGGGCGGTAGAGCGGTAGGGCAGTAGACTGTCAGGTGTTACAAATGGGGAGGGGCGGTAGGGCAGTAGGGCACTAGACTGTCAGATGTTACAAGTGGGGAGGAATGGTAGAGCGGTAGGGCACTAGACTGTCGGATGTTACAATTGGGAGGGGTGG
>JAHLWY010001890.1:0-14479 GCA_020002185.1 Paraescarpia echinospica
CAATCGTCGTTTTCATTTGTGTTATTGAGGTGGTATCTTTGCCTAAGATGAACCCTATATGTTTAAATGAGTAAATTTCCTCAATATAGTGCTGCTTGTAGAACAAGTGGAGAGTGTGTGTTACCTAGGTTAAAAAAACAACCGCAATATTTGTATGTGGGTTGTTTTGAACGTCTAACCCTGAGGTCGTCACACACTGGATTGACACTCCAGCACACGTCAGTAACTTTGTGTGCAGGATGTCGAGCTGTGCTAACGAGTAGCCGCATGCATTGTGAACATATATTATTCACCTCGATGCATCGCCCGTGTTTAGTAAGAAGACCTGTAGCAGCTTTGGCAGTTAATCAAAATACAACGACGCAACATTTTCAAGCAAGGCCATGACAATTTCGCAGCTATCACGCACATGACGCCAACCACAAGCAAAGAAGAACTGGCTAGATTCATTGGTATGTTCAAATACCTCGCAAAATGTCTGCCTGATCTTGCACTGTCACTCACACACTACACTACCGCGCACTCGCTAAGTGAATGAGTGAGTGAGTGAGTGAGTGAGTGAATGAGCGAATGTGTCAGTGAATGTGTGAGTGATTGAGTGACTGAGTGAATGAATGAATGATTGAAAGAAAGAAAGAATGAATGAATAAATGAATTAATGAAGGAATGAATGAATGAATGAGGGAATGAATGAATGAATCAATGAATGAATGAATCAATGAATGAATGAATGAATTAATTATTTAATTAATTGACTAACAAACTAACTAATTCATTCATTCATTCATTAATTCGTTCATTCATTAATCCATTTTTTTACGAATTTGTGAAATAATTAATTAATTAAGTAATCCATTGATCCATTGATCCACTGATCCATCCATCCATTCAACCATTCATCCATTCATCCATTCATCTATTCATCCATCCATTCGTCCATTCATCCCTCCATTCATCCATCCATTCATCCATCCATTCATCCATCCATCCATCCATTCATGCATTCACCCATCCATCCATCCATTCATCCATCCACCTATTCATCAATCCATCCATCCATCCATCCATTCCTTCATTCCTTCATTCATTCATTCATTCATTCATTCTTTCATCCATTCATTCATTTATCCATCGATCCATCCATCCATTCTTTCATTCATTCATTCGTTCATTCGTTCATTCATTCATTCTTTCTTTCTTCCATCCGTCCATTAATTAATTCGTCCATCCATCCATCCTTCCATCCATTCATCCATTCATCCATTCATCCATTCATCCATTCATCCATTCATCCATTCATCCATTCATCCATTCATCCATTCATCCATTCATCAATCCATCCATTCATCCATTCATCCATTCATTCATTCATCCATTCATCCATTCATCCATTCATCCATTCATCCATTCATCCATTCATCCATTCATCCATTCATCCATTCATCCATTCATCCATTCATCCATTCATCCATTCATTATTTCATCTATTAGTTATTTAAATAATTTATTCATTCATTCATTCATTAAGTCATTGATTAATTAATTAATTAATTCATTCATTCATTCATTCATTTATTCGTTCATTCATCCATTCATCCATCTATCCAGCCATGCATCCATTCATCCATTCAATCATTCATTCATTCATTCATTCATCCACCCATCCATTCATCCATCCATCCATTCATCCATCCATCCATCCACCCACCCATCCATCCATCAATTCATTCATTCATTCATTCATTCATTCATTCATTCATTCATTCATTCATTCATTCATTCTTTCATTCATCCATCCATTCATCCATCCATCCATCCATCCATCCATCCATCCATCCTTCCATTCATCCATCCATTCATCCATTCATCCATATATCCATTCATCCATTCATCCATTCATCCATTCATTATTTAATCTATTAGTTATTTAAATAATGTATTCATTCATTCATTAAATAAGTCATTGATTAATTAATTAATTAATTAATTCATTCATTCATTCATTCATTCATTTATTCGTTCATTCATCCATTCATCCATCCATCCATCCAGCCATGCATCCATTCATCCACTCATCCATTCATTCATCCATTCATCCATCCATCCATCCATTCATCCATTCATCCATTCATCCATTCATCCATTCATCCATTCATCCATCCATACACCCATCCATCCATCCATCAATTCATTTATTCATTCATTCATTCATTCATTCATCCGTTCATTCATTCGTCCATTCATTCATCCATCCATTCTATCTACCATTCATTCTTCCATTCATTCATCCATACAGCTCTCTCTTATTATGATCTCCAATTCACCAAAAAGGGAGATGGACATTGAAGGTTTCCTTTGCCAACCCTGAGCAGAGCTATGCATCAGCGCCTCGTCACGTCACGTTTTTATGATTATTGATGTTATTATTACTGTTGTTAATATTAATGTTGTTGTTATTATTATTATTATTTTGGGAAGTTGTACCGATATTGAACCCCTAACTTCCGATCCCTCTTGCCCCATCCCTGTACGTGATGCCGTGGACTATTAGAGGTCAGGCCACGAGTTACTACAAGCTCTCTGTGCAAGCAGGAAATATAATAAATGTATTTGTTATTTCTTTCCAAAAAATGCAAAAACGTGTGTTTCTTAATTGGTCAAATTTCAGTAATATGTGACATATTATATATGAGATTATGATTTCAGACTTGGTAGGTTTTCTCTTGGCCCTAGAAATCGCTGGGTTGGGACGGGAGACGGAATTACAGGAGTGATAACCCTTCAACCCAGGTGTGGTTGACCACTCAGCTGGGTCAGGTGTGCATGGAACTAATGCGTCTATCATAATGACCAGCATCGTCACACAGATGTAGGTATTTGACCGTAATTGTATCAGACTCCTAAAATTCCGTCCCGAAATTCAAGTACACTCTCTTCAACGCAGACAGGCACTGGTCATCGTAGATAGCGTGCCGTCACTACGTTCTCTCTCTCCCGAACCATCTCACCAGGATTCGCCATCGATGCGAATCTGTCCTCAATAGACGCATAACATAGTCTCTGAGGTAGATCTGCGTTCACCGTCCTCTCATCAATGTTTTCATAAAGACCAAAGTTGTCTAGCATATGTGTAATTATATTGGATCGTAGCGGGTAGGCGGAAGTAATGTATCGTATTCTCATTCGCCGGTGCTTTAAATTGCCATCGTTGTATCTTTGTGCATGCTGTATATTGAGATATTGACAAATAACAACTGTTCGAAAGACACAACGTTCACCTGCATTGGTTGCGACACACCTGAAACCACTGTGTCTGCTGCTCGTTGATGGGAATGGATACTTAGACTGTTGCTCGCTCGTGGAGAGGCTTTTAAAATCTAACATTGGTGGAACCAACACAGTCAACTGATCTGTCCGTTAGTCTAGCTGCGTGAACGCTCGGCCTCGGCCTTGTGGCTGTTGATCCATTAACCATTCAAATTGTGTTGCCATCGTCAATACTTGCCTACTCCTATTACAGTTCGTCATTCCTTGGCATAGCGATGCAATTGGTATCAACAGTTTTATGCACAGTATTTAGCTAGATTGTACCCACCAAACAGCAGGATTCTAGTTAAGTTTCCTGATCAATTAACACGATGTCCGCAGAAGATGACATGTTGGCGCCAAAGACCCACGTGACAATACAATATCGTTAACGACCACGCAACCCGCAAGAAAGCGAATTATGTCACTAGGAACGAATGCAAGATTATCTAAACGCCAGACATTTAGATTATGGAAAGACACATTAAACACAGGCGTTTAAAATCATACAACATTATAAATAAATAACGCTTTTCCATAGCATATAATAAAAAAATCGGTGACAAATCATTATCTTGATCATGGATAAATATGACAATGATGTTCTCCTCAAAATGTGCAACGTATCGCAACATTGTGCCTGTAATGGTGATAGTTTGTTCAATTACACCATTTCAGAAGGACCTATTCAAGATGAAGTATTAATTATAAAAAAAACCGTAGACCAGTGTATTTTTGTTTCATAAAAAGTACTAGTTTGAATGATAATAATGTTGGATTGCGATGGTCGTGTGTATTTATATGCTGATCATTATTACGATGAACGCCTAAACGCCTGTAATACCATGCGTTTAGTTGACCTAAAATTCAACAACGGTGTTAATAACTATACATCTTATTCTTTTATTTATATGACGGGCGTTTATAATTCAATCAACGTCTTAAACACCCGAGTTTTTACAGGTAAAGTATCGTATGAACATGTATTAAATTTACATCGTCAAATTCCCTTGCTCACTCGCTCGCTCAATCACTTACTCAATGATTCACTGAGTCGTTGACTCTCTGACTCACTCACTGATTCACTCACTCACTGATTCACTCACTCACTGACTCACTTACTCACTGACTCACTCCCTGACTGACTCACTGACTCACTCAATCACTCACTCACTCATTCACTCACTCATTCACTCACTTAGTCACTCACTCAGTCACTTACTCAGTCACTTACTCATTCTCTGCCTCATTCACTCACTCACTCGCTCGCTCTATCCCTCGCTCACTGACTGACTCACTCATTCATTCATTCATTCACTCACCCAATCCCACCCGCCCACTAACTCCCTCACTTAGCGAGTGCGCGGTAGTGTAGTGTGTGAGTGCCAGCGCTCTGAGTTCACCACCGCAAATGAATAGTCACAACGCTGTTACATGCCTACATATTACTTGTAATCTGGAACATTATCGACATTTTAAGGTAGCTATTCATAGAACGGAAGGATGTTTGGGAATAAGAACGGTAAAAAGGAATAGGTTAATGTCGACAACTGTGAAGAACGACCCCTATCTGAGACAAGGCGACATGTGTCAGCGGTTATGTGCCCTACTTGTGGGGGTGGGTGTGCAGCCGAAGGTCTCATACCTCTACCCTTGATAAAGGCTTCCAATATAAAAAAATATACCCTTGATCTAGGGACAAATTTAAGAAGGACACAATTTTAAAGTAAGTATTTTATAAAAACGAACCATGAAGTCGGCATATTCACAATACTGCTAGAATATAGACAGTACACCCCCGGGTTGTATACAGTCTTTGTGCTATGCTAACGACCAGCTTTATGCAATGTGTACATAACTTATAGTATTCGATGCTTCGATGTCGCATTAGATAGTCTTTTACCAAACAGTATATGTATGTACGCGCTATGACCCCCTGCATTTGACCGTGGGAATTAATGACCCAATAACACGCAGCTGCAACTGTTGTACCTGCACAGAGAAGCCGTTCGAAAAAGAAACCGCCGTTTTTACTTATCGTAGTTCAATGTAATCTTCAAAAGGTATTGACTTAAAGCACATGCAGGCAGCGTAATGGTTTGGCGGCGGAAGCGCCACCAGGAGAATACTGCAAGTTTGTAAGTTTATACATGTGTTGGTTCGTTTGGTTCATGGAAGTTGTTGGTCTTAATTTGGTTCATGGAAGTTGTTGTTCTTAGTTTGGTTAAGATTGTTCCGTGGTACTGTTCCTGTGTCTTCCATATCGTACTCGAACCTGTTTTACGCAAATCGATGACCTTGGTATTGACAATACGGATAGGCTCTTTAGTTTTGAAGTGTAAGACAAAGAGTAAGGTTCCCAACGTATGCTTTGCGTTACACTATGAAAAAAGATACAAGATTAGATTTTATTCGTGTGAAACACAAATGTATTTGTAGGTCACACTCCATAACTACAAGAACCAGAGAATAGACATTGATACAGAGTCTTGCAACGTTTAATCGTGTACAAGACAAAAGATAGTTATTTACAGGTCACCCTCCATTACTGTCAGAACCATTTGTTTTTTAGTGTTTCGAAACGGAGTCTTGCAACCAAATATTGATATTACACAACTGTTCGGATGTCACGTCGGATAGCTTCACACCTGCGTCTAACAAAACACTCAAACAGTCTGTCACCATGTTAGTTGAATTAATGGCTTCCACAGCCTCGTCAAAGTACATGTAAATTAGAATGTCATCAGGTAACATACACTCGTGATGAACTTCACTAGGATCGTCTATCTCGCAAGCGAGACATTATTGTCTTGAGAGTTCAACGATGGCACATGCTATATATGACGTGTAATCGTCTTCTTCATTTCGGTCACAGGGAAGTCAATAGTAAAGTTCGGACCAGCAAAGTCAGGAGCGGAAGTTGCGACATTGGTAGCATGGGTAGAAGTTGTGACATTGACAGCGTGGGTAGTTGTGACGTCGTTAGGAGCGGAATTGATGTCGATGATGTTCTGTTGTCGTTAATCGTCTCTGTCGACACAGAGATCATTCGTTGCCGCTTTGATGGTAGCGGACCTTCAATGTTTATCGCAAAGAATATTTCAATAATATTTAAAATATTAAAGATTGCAACGCGATCGTATTGGAAGTAAAGACGTTGCCGAATGCTGATATGAAGGACAACGAAGGGGGCTATAATGTTGGAAGCAAAGACGTGACAGAATATTGTGTACCCGGATGTTAACAGGTAATAGACGAGTCCGACCATATAGAAATTAATAAAAAAGGGAGCGAAGTTTTAGCGGAAGTAAAAAACACAGTGAACACCCTCATAGCGGAAGCTACGGGGACACCATTTTAGGGAAAGTATAGACCCGGGGACGTGAATTTAGGTGAACGTATATAGTAAAACAATACAAAGTATGATTCACCACAAGCGCGTCCAGCTCGGCGTCCTCGGCCGCTCTCTTCCGGCGGACACAACTGCCGCCGGTGACGTGGCGCTTGCTATTATTTTTCCGTGTGAACGACGACCCACAGTCCGGGCAAGTGAAGGGTGTCTGCGATGGGGGTAGTTGTCTCGGAGTCGGTAGGGACTCCTCATCGACAGCGGCCGTTCGAACCATAATGTACATGTCAAAGGCAACGTAACCGTGTCGTTCGCATTGCAAATGTCCCCTATCGTCGACAATCATACGCTTCTTGCAGTATCTGCACCCAATGTAGAAGGGAGTATGCTTGCGTACTTTGTCAATAAGGAGATCCCTGACCTTGATAGCAGGGTCGGCGCTTACCGTTGAATCTAGAGTTGGGACGTCCACCACCTCTGGTTTCGACGGCACAGAAGGACGGTTGATCACCGGCATGATGAAATCGGCTCGTCGGCTCCTCCTCGTCGCTCGAGTCTGTTGCATTGCAAGGTCGGTAATAAGATGTCTTCATCGTGATGTTAGCCGTGGTGTCGTCGTAATACGAATGACGGCCCGATTGGCGAAACACCACGCTTATATAGTTAGTGAATGTGCCGAAAAGTCACGTGGGCGTTTCGAACGAGCACGAACTTCAGAGTAGAAAGTATACGAACGAATTGCAGAATAGATCAGACTACCAGTTCAAAAAATGTGCAAACAGGCGACCAACTGGAGTAAGCGCAACTCTCCTATGTAAAGACTGATTTGTACAGCGAATATCAATTCAAATCAGTTTCCAACCAGGAAATCAACTGCGGTAAGTGCAAATGTCCTATGTAAAACTGTAGCATTGATTAAAAACTATCGCACTGATGAGTGTTAAAAGATAGGGAGACCTTGATTTTGTTAACAAAGATGTCCGAAAGAACGTTACACGTTCAGGAATCACTTCACGTGTGCTACTAATAACAGGCATAGGTAGGCAACAATTTACAAACAGGGCGATGGGAAGGTCGTAGATCTGTATGGTAACCAGAAATTACATGATTTTATCTATCTTACAAGTTCTCTACCCATTCGTCAGGTTTGGAGCTATTTTATATTTGTAAATGTATAGGCTAGGAGGGCGCTATACCTGAAAAATGGTCGACAACCTATGGGCCGTCAGAAAAGACACCATTGTGCATGACCTATTTAACGACGTCACTGACCTATGTAACGACGTCTTTGACCTATTTTTTTTAGTAAAAACGAGTAAAAAGAAACAAGAGACACGACTTTAAGCAGTATTTATATTTATAGTTCACGACTTATCCGCCAGGAATGGTATTTGTAGTTCATGATATATCCGTCAGGGAGCACCATTTCAAAAAAATAAGATGCACGAATTTAGGCAATACTCATATATGTATTTCTTAAAAATTCCGCCAGGTGGCGCTATCTGTCAAAACTAAGAGGCACGAATTTAGACAGGACCCATATTTAGGTAATAAAAATTCCGCCAGGTGGCGCAATTTGACCAAAAAAATAAGAGACGAATTTAGGCAGGACTCATATTTAGTTCATAAAAATTCCGCCAGGTGGCGATATTTGACAAATTAAGAGACGAATTTAGGCAGTACTCATAGTTAGTTTATAACAAATTCAGCAAAGTGGCGCTATTTGACAAAAATAAGAAACACGAATTCAGGCAGTACTCATATGTAGTTCCCGATCTATCCGCTGGGGGCGCTATTTGAAGTTCACGACCTATCCGCTAGGGGCGCTACTTGTAGTTCACGACCTATCCACTAGGGGCGCTATTTATAGTTCGCGACCGTCAGGTGGCGCTGCTTGTAGTTCACGGCATATCCGCCAGGTGGCGCCATTTGACATTTGACCTTGACATATACATTTCACCTTGAACTAGACATGACATCATTTCCACCTTGCACCAATCCAAATCCAGCGTAACTCCTGGTTAACCTACTAAACTACTCATAGCTATGATCCTGTATGGCGGGAAAGCTTGGACACCAATTAGTTTCCCCCTGCTAACATGTAAGGGTTATACACGAAAAAATTTAACAAATTGCTAACGAAAGCCATGGACCAGTGTTCCGAAATAGGTCGATGGTCACTGGATTATATCTGGCTATTCCCTATGCTGTTCCACCGCGATGCTGCATGAGGTAATGTCTGTTACAAGGCGATTTTGGCGCAATTTCGCGTCAGGCCCTTGTTCGAGATCAAGAAAATATGTGTGGAATAACTTCCAAGTTTGACAAAGAAGAGAGGTTCGCCTGGAAACTGTTGATCAACGTTTCCTTTTATAATGTTCGTACTCTGTTTGAAAAATGTATCACTGCCGTGAACCGGTATTCAAATGAGTTGTTCAATGGACTGAGGGGGAGGAATATGTCAAACAAGTTGGCCAACTTCAAAATACTTTTCTTGCCCAATTGATTGTTGATATTACAACATTTTGAAACTGTTCCTTCCAGATGTTGTCAAAGAATTCGGCGATTTCCTGTGGTAGTGAATCCGTTTTAGATACCGTGTTCTCCGTGACAGCTAAGATATACCGGTGTGGAAGAACAACGCCCCTTGGTCCGCAACGAGCTGCTGAAGCGTCTGCACGCACACGTTCATTCAAGACCCCTACCTGCTGAAGGACGCCGACGTAAAGGTCTGTATGGTACGAAGCAAGGACGCGTTCGCGCTCATGTCGTGCGGTGCCAACCCGGGCTTCAAAATCTTGCTGAGGCAGACGTTCTTTCGGGTGAGAAAGCCTGTTTGCTTATTATGTTTGCTCAATTTTACCTTGTCTATCTTCTCTAAATGCCTTTCAAAGAAGCAAAGTCGATACGTTCAATTGGCGTACATGTTACTTATACGAATGATGGGTTACCACACTAACTGTTTTGTAGTAAAGCGTTGTACTATGATGGGAAGGTTGTAGTCCTGTATGGTAAATGGTAGTACGCGTAAAGTTTATGGAAATTAACAAAAAACTAGTGTACACGGTCCTTATGGTAGGAGAAAAATGACACAAGATAAGAGTTGTAAGTTTAATTAGCGTACAAAGAAGAAAAAAATTTATTTATAGGTCACTCTCCAATATTGCCAGCACCGTTTCCTTCATATTGTCTCGCCACTGTTCCCATACAGCAACCAAATATTGATATTATACAACTGATTGGTCGTTAGGTCGGATAGATTCACACTTGTGTCCAACAAAACACTCAGACAAACTTTCACCACAGCAGTTGAATTAACGGCCTCCAAAGCCTCGTCAAAGTGCATGTAAATTAGAATGTCTTGGGGGAAGAGGCAGTCGTGGTGAAATTGACTAAGATCATCTATGTCGCAACTGAGGCATTGTCGTCTTGAAAGACTTCAAATACGCTGCATGCTATGTGACGTGCCAGCGTCTTCTTCGTTTTGGTGACAGGAAAGTCAACGGCAAAGTTCGGACCAGCAATGGCAGGAGCGAAATTTGTGATATAGTTCTGCAAGAATATCTCAATAATATTTAGAACATTAAATACTATATGGGAAGAATACACCGTTGCTAGAGTACTGTGGCATCACGAGAGGTAGGAAATATGTTACGTGACAGGAAGTAAGGTGACAAGTTGTATGGACATAAATTGTGAACAATAATTACCCGTGTACGCGACCGTATCGGAAGTAAAGACGTTGCCGGATGTTGATATGTAGGACCACGTAACAAAACATCATATTGGAAGTAAACACGCGACAGCATATTGTGGTTGACATGCAATAGACGGGCCCGATCATATAGGAAATAAAGCCATGGGGACGTCGTTTCAGAGGACGTAAAGACACAGTGGACGTCCTTTTAGGGGAATATATGGGGATGCCTTTTTAGGGGAAGTCTATTCACGGAAAAAGTCATTTTAGGTGAATGTGTATAGGAAAAAATATAAGGTATGACTCACTTCCAGCATATCCAAATTGGCTTCCACGGCCGTCCTCTTTCGGCGGCCACAACATCCGCTAGCGATGTGCATCTTCCATGTGTCTCGTCGCGAGAAACGGGAGGTTGGGCGTCCTCATAGGCAACGACCGTTCGAACCATGATGTACATGTCAGAGGCCACGTAACCGTGTTGTTCGCGTTACAAATGACCCCTATCGTCGACAACCACGCGCTTCTGGCAGTATCTGCACCCGATGCAGAAACGGGTATGATGGCGTACTTTGTTGACAAGGAGACCTATGCCCTTGATAGCGGCGTCGGCGCTTATCCTCGCTTGCAGAGTTGCCACGTCCACGGCCGATGGTTCCGACTGCGGTGAAGGGCGATTGGTCACCGGAATGATCGGTCGGCCCGTCGGCTCGACCTCTTTGCTCGAGTCTGCTGCATTGCGATGGCGGTTATAGGCTGTCTTCAACACGATGTTATTAGCCACGGTGTCGTCGTGATACGAATAACGATCCGACTGGTAAAGCGCCGCGTTTATATAGGAAAAAGAGCACGTGAGCGTGCTGAAAGGTCACGTGGTCGTGCCGAATAAGCACAGATCTCAGAATAAATGTAAACGCACGGACTGTAGAGTAGATGAGACTTGCAAGCCGAATACCAGTTCAAACCAATTTGTAACTGAGGTAATTGCAACTGTCCTGTGTAACGACTATAGCGTCGATACATGTTAAACGTTAGGGAGATATCGATTTGTTGATAAAGATATCTCAAAGAATGTTACGTGTCCAGGAATCAGTTCACACATGTCCTGGAAACAGTTCACGCATATCCAGGAACCAGTTCACGTGTGGTATTAATAACAGACATAGGTACGAACAAATTCACAAAAACCTCTTTTTTAATACAGAAACCAGTTGACATATGCTATAAGATACATAGGTAGGCAAACATTTACAAACAGCGTGATGGGAAGGTCGTGTGGTAACCCAGGTTCCGGTTCCGATTTAGGTTCAGGTGCGCAGATCAGAGTTCCCGCGTCCACGATCTCTGGTTCTGACGGTGGGGAAGGGCGGTTGATAACCGGAACGATCGGTCGGCTCGTCCTCGTCGCTCCAGTGTGCTGCACGGCGAGGGCAGCAATAAGATGTCTTCAACATGATGTTAACCATGGTGTCGTCGTGATAGCAATGATGACACGGCTGACAAACGCCGCGCTCATATAAAAGATAAAGGTCACGTTAGTTTGCATAATAAGCACGAACCTCAAAGTAGAAAATACACGCACGGACTGCATATTTGAAACTACACTGCAGAGTAGACGTACCCTCATATAAAGAAACACATCATTGAAATTTACCGAGGGTCAGAAAGTAGAATTTAGGAGTAGGATTAGGTTTAGGGTTGGGGTTCGGATTAGGGTTAGGTTAAGGTTATGGTTATGGTGAGGGTTAGGGTTAGGATTAGAGTTAGGTTAAGGATTAGGAATATGGTTATGATTAGGGATAGCGATTAGGGATAGTGTTAGGGTTTTGTTGTACCTTCTGAACTACATACTTTACTACTTATGCATACTAACGTTTCCCTTTTAGAAGGTTTGAAGCTCGACGGACAACTTTCAGGGATTAATCAACGACCCTTAGACTAGGACGTAATAGCTATATATTTTTCAAAATACCACATGCATGCCAAGATACGTATATATAATAACTAATTCGTTCCTTAACAGTTCTGTGGCCGGTTTCATCAAGCGGCTAAGAACGTTCTTAACGCTAAGATGATTGACTTAGTAAATTACGTGATTTGTTTTAATATAAGCGAACACAGGAGTTTACGTTAACGCGTGACGCTAAGTAATTGCACAACTTTAAGTACGCTTCATGAAACCGGCCCCTGAACTTAAAACGTAATGTGCGCATAAAACGTAGCACGTGACATAACAATCGCAGGAACATCGCGCGCACGGTAAAACATATCTGGAAAACGATTCCGGCGTCATAGACTTGGCATCATGGAAACAAAATAATGTTTACCCTCAAGCCAATAGCATAGCAATACGAATATTATTTGACAATCTACACTGCCCCGACTAGGCCTATCAATTTACGTGAACTTCACATTTTCTCCGACCTTCATCATTTTGAACAAACAAAAAGAATCTGCGAATGCGATATGGTGTTTATGTAACGATGTTCTGTGTTTTCGAACATTTAGAAAATATTACTTTCGCGAAAGTCTTGTAACAAAGCATCCCGTCAGGTGACGGAAATTGTTGTAAGTATATATGAATACGCAAATTCGGTTCATTGTAAGTTCGAAGTCCACAGGCTCAGTGATGTGGTCGATGTTGAGCGTCGTTCGCTGTTTCCATGTGGTGTCTTCCTGTAGTTTCCTCTTTACTATTTGTTACTGGTATGCTGGTGAACAGTGCTGACACATCGTATGACATTAATTGTTGTCCAGGGGGAACTTCTAGGTCGTTGATCTTGTTTGCAAAGTCCCCGCTATTCTTTATGTGGTAAGATGTCATCACAATTTTGGTATGAGGATGTTGGCCAAAGTCTTGGCTGCATTGTAAGTATGTGCTTCCTATGCTGGGTATTATCGGTAAGAGAGGTCCTTCTGGTTTGTGCATCTTGGGGTTCCATAGATCTTAGGTATTTCTTCTGATATCCGGTATATCCGGTATATCAACTGCGTGGGGATGGAGGTCTTCTGTTGCCAAGACATTATATTGTTGATCAGTTTCTTCTGGTATTCTGTTGTAGGATCTTTCTTTAGGTCTACGTATGCGTTGTTGTCACCAAGGAGGGCCAGCATCTTGGTGTTATAGTAACTGCTGTTGAGTATGACCATAGCTCTGCCTTTATATGCGGGTAGTATGACGACGTGGTTGAGTTTCTTCAGCGTTTGTAATTCCAGTCGATCTTATGTTACTATTTTTCCCCTTAGGCTATGTGCTATCACCACTGATCCATAACGAGAAGGCCAACTGTCATTTCTGGACACGTGCGTACATGAACGATGACGGCAGCACGCGGATCACTGTTTTCATGAAAGCAACACATACAGACCAGTACTTGAACGTAAGCTCCAATCACCACTTCGAACACAAGCGACCAGTGGTCAAATCACTGCTGAAGAGAGCAACTCATAACTACAGACGAACATAAAGCCACTGAAACAGTACATGTCCGACTAGCACCACAGAGAATGTATGTTCAAAATCACTAAGAAAAATACCAAGTGCAGAAAAACAGGCCAGCCACACGCCGATCATTCCTTTACCGTACGTGCGCAACCTATCAGAGAAACTGACCAACATCTTCCGGGAACATGGAGTGGGGACGCACCACAAACAATACAATATTACAAGGTCTCTAGTGGTGAAGCCCAAGGACAAAACCCACAAGATCAAAATGTGTGGAGTGATATACTAAATAGTATGTCCGGACTGTCAGCATACATAAGTAGGTAAAACCAGCTCTGTGAGCCCGACTTAACCTTTTATTGGACGTTGTTGTTCCGAGGCAACACACCAGTTTCATACTTTTTGCTTGGCCTATTGCCATATTTGAAAACACTACGATCAATGCAAAACCAGTGCTGCCATATCAAGTAAGTGTATATAAATATTAATTTCGTACATTGTTCTGTATAATTATGGTCTGTTGGATACAATATCATAACATAGGTGGTGACGAATTTTTTATTTGGAAAAGTTGAAATAATTCATCCAATACAGGGGTTAAAACATAGTAACATCAGGGGCCCATTCACAGCAGTAGGCGAACATAGAATGAATGAGGGCTACAAGATCACGGCCAAATACGCAA
>JAHLWY010001891.1:0-14475 GCA_020002185.1 Paraescarpia echinospica
ACGTTATGTTTCGCCTAATTAATCCAAGGATTTGATTTCCCTTTGAAGCTGCAATTCCGCACTGCTCTGAAACCTTCATATCGGCACTAATGGTTAACCCTAAGTCCTTTTCTTTTACAGTAGTACTTAGTACAGTACCCCCCATTGTATATTCTACCTCTTCGTTCCCATGTCATGTGTGGAGGCATTTACATTTCCCAAAATTGAACAGCATTTGCCACTTTTCAGACCATTTGATCAACCTGTCAAGATCATCTTGTAAATGCTGTCTATCTTCATCACTTTTAATCCTTCTAAACACTGTTGTATCATCCGCAAATTTCAACACCTTGCTTGTTATTTCATCATCCAAATCGTTGATATATATTAAGAATAATATAGGACCTAATACTGATCCCTGTGGTACCCCACTCAATACTGATTTCCAGTTTGAAGCCTCCCTATCAACTACTACACGTTGTCTTCTGTCAATCAACCATTGTTCTATCCAGTTTATTATACCATTTCCTATGCCATGGGCCTTTAGTTTAAGCAGTAATCTTTGATGTGGTACTTTGTCGAAAGCTTTTTGAAAATCTAAGTAGACGATATCTACTGGTGATCCCTCATCTACCCACTTAGTGATGTCTTCCAAAAAACATAACATATTTGTTAAGCATGACCTCGCTTTAAAAACCATGTTGAGATGGGTTTATCAAGTTTTGTTTAACAAGAAAATCCACCATGTGATCTTTAATTAGTCTTTCTAATAATTTACAAATCACTGATGTTAAACTCACTGGTCTATAGTTCTCTGACTTGTTTCTCGAACCTTTTTTAAATAACGGTATAATGTTTGCTTCTTTCCATTCTAAAGGAACCACTCCCTCTTCTAATGACAAGTTGAAAACTGTTGCAAGTGGTATGCTAATTTGTTCTACAATTTCCAATAGTAGTTTGGGTGGAATACCATCCACTCCAGGTGATTTATTATCCTTCATAGCCCTTATTTTCTTAGCTACCATTTCCGGGGTTACAATTAATTGTCCTAAATAGTCTGAATCTGCCCCCTTGAACTTAGCCTCTGGTATTGGCAGTGAACTAATATCTTCCCTGGTAAACACTGAACTAAAGTACTCATTCAGGTCTTCTGCCATTATGAATCCCTCTGATATTATATTTCCAGCACTATCTTCTAGAGGACCGACCTTATCTTGAACTTTCTGTTTGCTTCGAACATACGCATAAAAACTCTTGCTGTCATGTTTTATATTACTAGCTAATTGTTGTTCATAGCTTCTCTTTGAATTTCTAATTTCAGCTGTAGCTTGGTTAAGTGCTTCTTTATAACTGTTGTAGTCTTCATCATTTCCAGTACATCTATATGACTTCCACATCATTTGTTTATACTTAATTTTTCTAATGGCTTCTTTCGATAAGTGTTTCTTTTTGGACCGTTTTCCTTGTTTTTGAAGGGTACAAATTTATCGACTATGCACTTAATTTCACTCTTTAATATATTCCAGCATTCTGTTGCCGTCTTATTTTTCAGTGTCTTATTCCAGTCTATCTTTGCTAAATATTTCCTCATGTCCTTATACCTTCCTTTGTGGAAATTTCTCCTATACTGCTTTTTACTATTCCTTTCTGATTTTACTTTGATGGTAAAATGTATCTGGTTGTGATCGCTACTCCCCAGTGGCTCACATATCTTGACATTGTCAACTAATTCATTCTGTGAGGACAAAACTATGTCTAACACATTCTCACCCCTGGTTGGTTCTAGCACATGTTGAGATAGGAATGTATCTTGAACTAAAACTAAAAACTTGTGGTCCTCTCTCCCCATACTCTGTAGAGATTTCCATTGTATATGCCCATGGTTAAAATTCCCCATAATAATACAGTCCCGTTTGCTTACTTCCCTTATAGCGTTTTGTATTTTTTTATTCTCTTCTATGCTTATGTTTGGACTTCGATAAACTAACCCAACTGTTAACGTTGAGTTTCCTGTAACTATATTACACCAAACAGCTTCTTCGCAATCTGCTTCTCTTTCTAATTTTATTTCATAAGCCTGAATAGATTCTTTAATATATAAAATAACTCCACCTCCCTTTCTTCCTATTCTATCTTTTCTAAACATTACATATCCTGTCAGTCCCAATTCAGCATCTGATATATCGGTGGTGGTCCAGGATTCGGTTATACCTATTATATGAGGGTCAATATCTTCTACCATAAGGTTTAGTTCATTTCTTTTGTTTACTATACTCCTTGCATTTAAACAAACACATTTATATCCAGCTTCAGAAGAGTTTTCCAGACTGTTATTTGCTGATTTATTTGTGCTGTCTTTGTCTATGCCTCCATTTTCAGGCTTTTCTGTGAGTCCCCCCTGCGAATCTAGTTTAAATAGATGCAACCTGTCCCACTGTCAACAGATTGCAGCAGATTCTCTGAGAAAACTGCTGCCCCCTTTCCACTAAGATGGAGGCCATCTCTCATGTACATATCTTCCCTCCCAACAAAATATCCCCATAAATCTGTGAATCCCACCCCCTCTTCTTCACACATCTGCTCAGCTAGTGCATTGATCGCCATCCTCTTGCAGTTTTTATACGTTGCCCCCCTTCCTCCCATTACTGGCAAAATTCCTGACAAAATAACCTGTTCGACTCTCGTCTTCTTTAGCTTCCTCACTAACTGTCTATACTTCTGTATTATCGCAGTTGTTCCCTCCCTGTCTGCATTATTTGTTCCTACATGTACCAGTATAGACCCCCCCCTTGCCATGTCCCAATACCTTCTCTACCCTGTCAGTTACATGTTCAATCCTAGCCCCCGGTAAACAAACAACGACGTCCTTCCCCTCGCTCAGTGTCTTGTCCGTCTTTCTCATAATGGAGTCGCCCATAAACACCCTCTCTTTCCTCATTGCCCCCTCAATCACTGCCTTAGAATAGCTCCTTCTTCGGTTTGCATCTGTCTGGTTGTTGTCTTTCCCCCCTGTCGTCTTCTCTCCTGTCACGTTCTCTTCCAATCTATTCTTTCCTGTCGCTTTTTCTCTTGTCACCTTTCCTCCTGTCAGCGTCCCTTTTATCGACTTCTCTTCTATCACATTTGCTCTCACTTCCTTTCGTCCCTTCTTCTTTCGTCCCATCTCATTTTCCTCTCTCCTCTCCCGTTCCATCTTCCCTCCCTCCTTCTCTACGGTCACTTTCTTCCCTGTCACCTTCACGCTTGTCACGTTTTCTGTTGTCGATTTTCCAATTTCTTCCCCTGCAATCACCTTCCCTCCTCTCAATGTCCTTTCCTCAGTTTTCTTGCCACTGCTATTCTCCTTCAGTCTTGCAGTATTCTCGCCTCTCTCCCTGTCGTCTCTCTCCATTCGACCTGCCTCCTTGCTAATTCCCATCTCCATTCCCTTCACAATATCTGTCAACCTAACTATCTCCTTCTGCAGACACTCCACCTTCCAACATCCAATGCACTGAAAGGTGAATCCTTCCTCCCTGGTTTCTGCCCATGACTTTCCACACCCGGACAATGCAAAATCTACCCAGCTGTGGCAGTGATCGCACACCAAGTGTCGCTTTGCCTTGACTTGCCGCTTGCAAGGCGCCATATCCCGATCAGAATTTATTTAATAACTTAACTAACTTAGTCTTTATAAAGACTGTTTCCTGTGTACTACAGCACACTTTAGTTTAACAATTTCAATTACACAGCCGACTATGTATCCTAACACGAACGCTAACATTACTGGTAGTGACCTAATTTAAATACAATCAATTACGTTATGTTAGGCTGCTTTATTTATTTAGGTTACGCCGCCCGACTATCGCCCTTGCTTAATTTGAACAACAATGCTACCTAATCAAAATATCTAGCAAGTACTGGCTTACACAGATATTATCTTATGTAAGTAGTTTGATGGTTGTTACTTTATCTCCTATATATTCTACCACATAATCAGGTTTGTTAAATCTTGTTTACAACTTATCGAAGGCTAAGCCGCCTAAGTGAGTTACCCTATTATCACTCACTATACTAAGGTGTTCTAAAATACTTTAACTAACTAACTTTAAGCACAACTGCTACTCAATATATGTTTATTGCAACTTTATGAATGATATTAAGGCAAGAATAATACTTATCAATCAGTAATTCCACTTGTTTATCAACTTTTTTACACCACCAATTTCTACGATCTATCTCCGCCAAATATAGCCTCGAGCCATACCACCAGGAAGCAGCCGACAGAGATGAGCACGATCTGCCACGTCTTGAGGACAGACGGGGACCCGTGACACGGCCAGTCGGGGTGACAGTAGCACTCGTAGCCGTTCACTCGGTCGATGCACGTGAGGTTGGTCTCACAAGAGGACAGACACTCGTCAATGTCCTTCTCGCAGTAGTCCCCGCCATAGCCCGGAGGACAGCGACATGTGTAGCCGGTGAAACCTGTCGGTACCAACAACCAAGATATAATAATAACAATTATTATTATTATTAGTAGTATTTGGTTTATTATTAATATATAATAATAATTATTATTATATTTGCCAAGATATAATAATATTATTAGTAGTAATCTACCCAATAATAGTAATGATAATAACAATTATAAATATTATTATTATGTGGTCGTATGCTGTATATTTGACAAGGCTCTCGTGGTGAAAACTCCATTGTCGGGGAAAGTGCTTTGCTTGCAGCATGTGCAGTGCCAATGTGGGGTTTACTAGATCGAGATCGTTGGCTCTGTGAGTCTATAACCGGGGGTGTTTCCCTGTGTACCCATGGCATCTAGACACGATGCAGAACAGACTAACGACTTTAATACGTCTTTATAGACACAGCCAAATTGGGATGAACGAAATCATCCATGTTTCGAAACGGCAATAATATACAAACACTATTGTTTTCATCATACCATTGTAAACTAAGAAACAACATCAACACTTTCCTGTCAATTCGAATATAATTAATTAAAACTAACTACCAGCCGATAAAACCCATGTATCTGGGATATACGTATTAAGAGGTGAAAGATCGACATAATACGGGCCACCTGGGGGTAATTATTTTATACAAATACAGAACTACAAATTAACTGCTACTATACCAAAACAGTGTGACTCTATTAATTCATTGTGTCAACTGATTGCATAATGTTTGAACACAGTGAATAATATTATGATTGTGTCAAAGAGGATGCGTCTGCGTGTATTACGGAAAACAAATTCAAATAAGGTTTTCATTATTTAAACGTTTACATAATATGCATTCCATAAAACATGTATGGAATTATTCACGTATCCCATATGGAAATATGATATTTGTTTAACATATGGCAAAGCCGATTCAGGGAATACTGCACGTACAGTTGCCAATTAACAAGTCTTACCCGTGCTTCTGTTAGTCGACTTGCATTCTGGGTCGCTTTCTGGTCCTTCGCAAATGCCCTGATTGATGCAGGGATTTCTCAGAACCTTCACGTTGATCGTCAACAACTGTTGCGATATCAAGTCAGCAGCTTTTACCTGTGCAGGCATTTAACAAAATTACATTGTCGATTCTAGTTTCGAGTATAATGAAAGTACTGCGAAGATACATGTAAATAAAAAACTATATTTCACCATACTGGTGTGTGTGTGGTGGGGGTGTGAGTGTGTGTATGTGTGTGTGTGGTGGGGGGGTGAGTGTGTGTATGTGTGTGTGGGGGGGTGTGAGTGTGTGAGTGTGTGTGTGTGTGTGTGTGTGTGTGCAGTGTGTGTGTTTGTGTGTTTGTGTGTGTGCGTGCGTGCGTGCGTGCGTGCGTGTGTGTGGTATGTCAGTGTGCCTGTATGCGTATGTGCTTGCTTGCTGGCGATGGCACTAGTGTGTATTTGCGCGTGTGTGCGTATTGTTTTACAAGTAACTGATGATGCTACAGCAATATCTCCTTCATTCGCCTTCAGTTTTGTAACTGAAGGTATGTAAAGTATAGATCTATGGTTTGATATTACTGAACGACAATATTATATGTGTGTGTCTTACCTTGATCGTGTCGTCTCCGAAGTACTCCTCAAATGGTGTATATCTGAATGCAGTGATGACCCATGCAAAATGACGACTCAGGAAGACAGTGTCGCAAGGGTTTGGAAGCAACAACTTCTGGATTGCAACAGAACCAGTAAATCCATCGACCAATTTATCCAACAGGTGGCGCCGTGCATCCCAAGATTTGGAACAATCCTGCTGTATCAGATCCACGTTTTTAACTTGAGTGTACACAGTGAGATTTCCGTGCTTCGGTGTATCGAACGTCATATTCACGTCATACGTATAATTAACATCATGCGCCGCCAGGATGAATATCATATCTTTGTAAGTGGAGTTATCACCGCTGTTTTCTTCCACCGTCACCATGACCCTGGATGATGGGGGGACAACGTCACGCCCGTCTTTGAACATGTGAAGGACCGGAGCATCGTTAGTGCCTCCTATTTCAACAACCAACGTCCCGTCAACAGAGAGAGGTTGTATCACGTAGTCCGACTTCTTCTCCATCACCGTGAAATGGATTATGTCGTTCATGTAGCAGTTAGAACATGACGTGTACGACAACCTCCAGTTAATGGCCAAAGTCGCATGACCCCTCGGCGCCGATGCTGTCGCATTAAGCAGATCAACTAGACCGTCTCCATCGGAATCTCTCGCTATTATGGTCATTACAAACCTCTCATCTTCGTCGATGTGTATTGTCATATCAGACACTATGACTGGAGGGGAATTGGACACGATTTTATCAGTACTGGCGACGGCGTATTCAGCAACACCAGAATTGATAAACTCACGTGCGGATCTCTTTGTTTTCCTAACGTTCTTGTGTGGTCGACACACGTTGGCACTGTGGCACACCTGTCGCGGAAATCACATACAGTGAAAAACACAACATTGGATCGAACAATGCACCATGAAATTCTACTTCTACAAAGCTAGTTCGGAGAACACTTAGTTTAATACAAAATTGATCCTCTTATCTCTACGTCCGGGACATAATTATTCTATTCCGCCGGTACTTATGACCAGCGGCGTATTTTAGATAGCGTTCATAGGGAATTATCTGTATCTTTTGATACTACAAAACGGATTATTTTGTTATTAAAGGCACACTCACAGTTATGTCAACAGGAAGTATAACAACTGTTCAAATTATTCGTCATGGTTATCCAACCTGTGTACACTGTATGTATGAAGTACGTAACTGGATGTGTCATATAGCTTGGGAGGGCTGCAGCAAACAACGAAAACATATGTGCACTTTTCATACGCAGCGATTGCTTACCTTCACTGGGATCAGACCGTTCTCCCAATCTATGTGTGAATTGCTTCCGCCACTGTCACAAGTCCGACCAGCATCAATCCACATCTCCTCGTCTGTTAATGCGGAACAATGCAGCACATTTCATAAAACACAGAACATACTGGGGGAAAGTAGAACAGTTGTTGCAAAAAAAATGTGTGCGGTAATTCTAACACAACTATGCCGGTGCGTAGATACTCTTCAAAGGAAGGAGAACATGTCTAATATATTTGGTTGGATTATTCATCACAGTTTAAGGCGGCGGTAGCCAGTCAACGGAACATTCTTGTATAGCGCGGTAACCAGTCAGGACTGCACTTTACACTTCAATCTCTGGTAGATGTCTTCAATCGAACACCACCTCGCCTTCTAGGGGAAGCATTCAGCCATGCCGTAATGATTTGACGAATATTATTCCTTCACACATATCCACCAGTACAGGCTGTTACTCATACTGCTGATTGAACGGGGACAACGTAGAATGAACGCACTTGTTCGAAACGGCAACGAGAGTGTTGAAACATAGAATCCCTGGATTGATACTCCGACACTCTAATAACTACTCCACCGCTCTCCACCTATATTGAGTGATTTGCTAATTGATTATAACGTTTTGGTATTGTAATACTTAGTAATATACTTCGTATCCGATCATATTTACCAAGACAGGATGACAATTGGTTATTTAGCAACGAAGACGATATTATCGTAACAACCAACCTGCACACCAGCGCAATATACGCGGTTGGCTGTCTTTCTTTAAATCATTCTCGCGCGTCTTGTCAAACCACATCGTAAAGCTTAGCGGGGCCTTCTATCGTCTGGTCAGGCAGTGTCGCTATATACATCGACTGACCGTCCCAACGATGAATGCTGCAGAGAGAGCAGGTTGATATGAATGTCTAGATTATAACACTATATTACGATATTGTTTGATATAGCTAAATAACCCTTATGTACACACGCGTTACACGCTGGCCAAAGCGACTGTTTGTAAGACGACTGCGTGTAAGAAAGACCATTCATCCTCTATTAATACAGTGTAGTATATGTATACGTTATGTATATCATATATTGCTAAAATTATTAAATATAACCTTGTGTTTTCTACGTCATATCCATATGATTATAGTCTTAACATTATTATTGTGCATATATTTGTGATAAAAATACACTGTGCGTTATCGCTACAACGACGATTCGGATAATAAAGTAAAAAATAAAGGTAAGTTCTATATAGCGCGATAGTCCACAGGATTGCTCAAAGCGCTTTACACTTTACTCCCTGGCAGACCTGTTCAATCAAAAACTATCTCGACTGCTATGGGAAGTTTTCATTAAGCCACGCTGCAGTTAATGCACGAAGACTATTCGTACACAAATATCCACCGCTATCTATAGCCAGGAACTCATTTATACAGCTGAGTGAACTGAAGCAATATAGAGTAAACGAACTTGCCCAAGGTTCGACACCGCCGCACAGGATTCGAACGCGGGTACTCTCAGTCGGGAGTCCAAAGCTCTTACCGCTACGCTACTGCGTTCCACATAATAGTAAAATTACGTAGTTTAAATACTATATCATTACATACATGTTCCGCAGGTATCTATCTGTCTTATGTATGTTTTCAGGCATCCATACTTACATTACCCGTGACCATTACTGTATGTTTTTAGGCATCAATACTTGCATTACCTGTGATCATTACTGTATGTTTTCAGGCATCCATACTTGCATTATCCGTAATCATTACTGCATGTTTTCAGGCATCCATAATGGATCTGTTTGCGTAAATAATAACAGTACCAAGGTCAGCCTCTGTGATGGTATATTCGTCTTGGCTCTCAGGAGTGTATCACAAGAAACACTCATTATATAGTCGTCCTAGTTTAATATCCTGACTGTTTTTGGAAATAGCAGACTAGTATAAGACAGACAGCGCCTTCGCGAGCATCTGTAAATCTCTAAGTCTCTTCAAACCAGCCGACAATTCATTGTAAGTACATCTCCCCCAGGCGCCGAGGTCCACTCGCCTCTTTCTACATTCACTGTAAGTACATCTCCCTCCAGACGCCGAGGTCCACTCGACTCTTTCTACATTCATTGTAAGTACATCTCTCCCAGGCGTCGAGGTCCACTCGCCTCTTTCCATATTCATTGTAAGTACGTCTCCCCCAGGTTTAGAGGTCCACTAGCCTCTTTCGACATTCATTGTAAGTACATCTCCCGCCAGGCGCCGAGGTCCACTTGCCTCTTTCTACATTCATTGTAAGAACATCTCCCCACCGGCGCCAAGGTCCACTAGCCTCTTTCTACATTCATTGTAAGCACATCTCCCCCCAGGCGCCGAGGTCCACTCGCCTCTATCTACATTCGCATTAAGTACATCCCCCCAGGTGCCGAGGTCAACTCGCCTCTTTCTCCATTCATTGTAAGCACATATCTCCCCAGGCGCCGAGGTCCAGTCGCCTCTTTCTACATTCTTTGTAAGTACATCTCCCCCAGGCGCCGAGGTCCACTCGCCTCTTTCTACATTTATTGTTAGCAAATCTCCTCCCAGGCGCCGAGGTCCACACGCCTCTTTCTACATTCATTGTAAGCACATCTCCCCCAGGCGCCGAGGTCCTCTCGCCTCTTTCTACATTCATTGTAAGTACATCTCCCTCCAGGCGCCGAGGTCCACTCGCCTCTTTCTACATTCATTGTAAGTACATCTCTCCCAGGCGTCGAGGTCCACTCGCCTCTTTCTACATTCATTGTAAGTACGTCTCCCCCAGGTTTCGAGGTCCACTAAGCCTCTTTCTACATTCATTGTAAGTACATCTCCCGCCAGGCGCCGAGGTCCACTTGCCTCTTTCTACATTCATTTAAGCACATCTCCCCACAGGCGCCGAGGTCCACTCGCCTCTTTCTACATTCATTGTAAGCACATCTCCCCCCAGGCGCCGAGGTCCACACGCCTCTATCTACATTCGCTTTAAGTACATCTCCCCCAGGTGCCGAGGTCAACTCGCCTCTTTCTACATTCATTGTAAGCACATATCTCCCCAGGCGCCGAGGTCCAGTCGCCTCTTTCTTCATTCATTGTAAGTACATCTCCCGCCAGGCGCCGAGGTCCACTTGCCTCTTTCTACATTCATTGTAAGCACATCTCCCCACAGGCGCCAAGGTCCACTAGCCTCTTTCTACATTCATTGTAAACACATCTCCCCCCAGGCGCCGAGGTCCACTCGCCTCTATCTACATTCACTTTAAGTACATCTCCTCCAGGTGCCAAGGTCAACTCACCTCTTTCTACATTCATTGTAAGCACATATATCCCCAGGCGCCGAGGTCCAGTCGCCTCTTTCTACATTCTTTTTAAGTACATCTCCCCCAGGCGCCGAGGTCCACTCGCCTCTTTCTACATTTATTGTTAGCACATCTCCTCCAAGGCGCCGAGGTCCACACGCCTCTTTCTACATTCATTGTAAGCACATCTCCCCCAGGCGCCGAGGTCCACTCGCCTCTTTCTACATTCATTGTAAGTACATCTCTCCCAGGTCCACTCGCGTCGAGGTCCACTCGCCTCTTTCTACATTCATTGTAAGTACGTCTCCCCCAGGTTTCGAGGTCCACTAAGCCTCTTTCTACATTCATTGTAAGTACATCTCCCGCCAGGCGCCGAGGTCCACTTGCCTCTTTCTACATTCATTGTTAGCACATCTCCCCACAGGCGCCAAGGTCCACTAGCCTCTTTCTACATTCATTGTAAGCACATCTCCCCCCAGGCGCCGAGGTCCACACGCCTCTATCTACATTCGCTTTAAGTACATCTCCCCCAGGTGCCGAGGTCAACTCACCTCTTTCTACATTCATTGTAAGCACATATCTCCCCAGGCGCCAAGGTCCAGTCGCCTCTTTCTACATTCTTTGTAAGTACATCTCCCCCAGGCGCCGATGTCCATTCGCCTCTTTCTACATTTATTGTAAGCACATCTCCCCCAGGCGCCGAGGTCCACTCGCCTCTTTCTATATTCACTGTAAGTACATCTCCCTCCAGGCGCCGAGGTCCACTCGACTCTTTCTACATTCATTGTAAGTACATCTCTCCCAGGCGTCGAGGTCCACTCGCCTCTTTCCATATTCATTGTAAGTACGTCTCCCCCAGGTTTCGAGGTCCACTAGCCTCTTTCGACATTCATTGTAAGTACATCTCCCGCCAGGCGCCGAGGTCCACTTGCCTCTTTCTACATTCATTGTAAGCACATCTCCCCACCGGCGCCAAAGTCCACTAGCCTCTTTCTACATTCATTGTAAGCACATCTCCCCCCAGGCGCCGAGGTCCACTCGCCTCTATCTACATTCGCATTAAGTACATCTCTCCCAGGTGCCGAGGTCAACTCGCCTCTTTCTCCATTCATTGTAAGCACATATCTCCCCAGGCGCCGAGGTCCAGTCGCCTCTTTCTACATTCTTTGTAAGTACATCTCCACCAGGCGCCGAGATCCACTCGCCTCTTTCTACATTTATTGTTAGCACATCTCCTCCCAGGCGCCGAGGTCCACACGCCTCTTTCTACATTCGTTGTAAGCACATCTCCCCCAGGCGCCGAGGTCCACACGCCTCTTTCTACATTCATTGTAAGTACATCTCCCTCCAGGCGCCGAAGTCCACTCGCCTCTTTCTACATTCATTGTAAGTACATCTCTCCCAGGCGTCGAGGTCCACTCGCCTCTTTCTACATTCATTGTAAGTACGTCTCCCCCAGGTTTCGAGGTCCACTAGCCTCTTTCTACATTCATAGTAAGTACATCTCCCGCCAGGCGCCGAGGTCCACTTGCCTCTTTCTACATTCATTTAAGCACATCTCCCCACAGGCGCCGAGGTCCACTCGCCTCTTTCTACATTCATTGTAAGCACATCTCCCCCCAGGCGCCGAGGTCCACTCGCCTCTATCTACATTCGCTTTAACTACATCTCCCCCAGGTGCCGAGGTCAACTCGCCTCTTTCTACATTCATTGTAAGCACATATCTCCCCAGGCGCCGAGGTCCAGTCGCCTCTTTCTTCATTCATTGTAAGTACATCTCCCGCCAGGCGCCGAGGTCCACTTGCCTCTTTCTACATTCATTGTAAGCACATCTCCCCACAGGCGCCAAGGTCCACTAGCCTCTTTCTACATTCATTGTAAACACATCTCCCCCCAGGCGCCGAGGTCCACTCGCCTCTATCTACATTCACTTTAAGTACATCTCCTCCAGGTGCCAAGGTCAACTCACCTCTTTCTACATTCATTGTAAGCACATATATCCCCAGGCGCCGCGGTCGAGTCGCCTCTCTCTACATTCTTTGTAAGTACATCTCCCCAAGGCGCCGATGTCCACTCGCCTCTTTCTACATTTATTGTAAGCACATCTCCCCCAGGCGCCGAGGTCCACTCACCTCTTTCTATATTCACTGTAAGTACATCTCCCTCCTGGCGCCGAGGTCCACTCGACTCTTTCTACATTCATTGTAAGTACATCTCTCCCAGGGGTCGAGGACCACTCGCCTCTTTCTACATTCAATGTAAGAACATCTCCCCAGCCGCCGAGGTCAACTCGCCTCTTTCTATATTAATTATAAGCACATCTCCCACCAGGCGCCGAGGTCCACTCGCCTCTTTCTACATTCATTGTAAGTACATCTCCCCAGGCGCCGAGGTCCACTCGCCTCTTTCTACATTCACTGTAAGTACATCTCCCTCCAGACGCCAAGGTCCACTCGACTCTTTCTACATTCATTGTAAGTACATCTGCCGCCAGGCGCCGAGGTCCACTTGCCTCTTTCTACATTCATTGTAAGCACATCTCCCCACAGGCGCCAAGGTCCACTAGCCTCTTTCTACATTCATTGTAAGTACATCTCCCGCCAGACGCCGAGGTCCACTTGCCTCTTTCTACATTCATTGTAAGTACATCTCCCGCCAGGCGCCGAGGTCCACTTGCCTCTTTCAACATTCATTGTAAGCACATCTCCCCACAGGCGCCAAGGTCCACTAGCCTCTTTCTACATTCATTGTAATCACATCTCCCCCCTGGCGCCGAGGTCCACTCGCCTCTATATACATTCGCTTTAAGTACATCTCCCCCAGGTGCCGAGGTCAACTCGCCTCTTTCTACATTCATTGTAAGCACATATCTCCCCAGGCGCCGAGGTCCAGTCGCCTCTTTCTACATTCTTTGTAAGTACATCTCCCCCAGGCGCCGATGTCCACTCGCCTCTTTCTACATTTATTGTAAGCACATCTCCCCCAGGCGCCCAGGTCCACTCGCCTCTTTCTACATTCATTGTAAGTACATCTC
Organism: Paraescarpia echinospica; assembly: GCA_020002185.1. Taxonomy (NCBI): domain Eukaryota; kingdom Metazoa; phylum Annelida; class Polychaeta; order Sabellida; family Siboglinidae; genus Paraescarpia; species Paraescarpia echinospica. The sequence goes on from JAHLWY010001891.1 coordinate 13,660, forward strand.
CCTCCAGGCGCCGAGGTCCACTCGCCTCTTTTTACATTCATTGTAAGTACGTCTCCCCCAGGTTTCGAGGTCCACTAGCCTCTTTCTACATTCATTGTAAGTACATCTCCCGCCAGGCGCCGAGGTCCACTTGCCTCTTTCTACATTCATTGTAAGCACATCTCCCCACAGGCGCCAAGGTCCACTCGCCTCTTTCTACATTCATTGGAAGCACATCTCCCCCCAGGCGCCGAGGTCCACTCGCCTCTATCTACATTCGCTTTAAATACATCTCCCCCAGGTGCCGAGGTCAACTCGCCTCTTTCTACATTCATTGTAAGCACATATCTCCCCAGGCGCCGAGGTCCAGTCGCCTCTTTCTACATTCGTTGTAAGTACATCTCCCGCCACGCGCCGAGGTCCACTTGCCTCTTTCTACATTCATTGTAAGCACATCTCCCCACAGGCGCCAAGGTCCACTCGCCTCTATCTACATTCGCTTTAAGTACATCTTCCCCAGGTGCCGAGGTCAACTCGCCTCTTTCTACATTCATTGTAAGCACATATCTCCCCAGGCGCCGAGGTCCAGTCGCCTCTTTCTACATTCTTTGTAAGTACATCTCCCCCAGGCGCCGATGTCCACTCGCCTCTTTCTACATTTATTGTAAGCACATCTCCCCCAGGCGCCGAGGTCCACTCGCCTCTTTCTATATTCACTGTAAGTACATCTCCCTCCAGGCGCCGAGGTCCACTCGACTCTTTCTACATTCATTGTAAGTACATCTCTCCCAGGGGTCGAGGACCACTCGCCTCTTTCTACATTCAATGTAAGAACAT
>JAHLWY010001892.1:0-14462 GCA_020002185.1 Paraescarpia echinospica
TGTGTCTGTCATGTAATAATGTGATGTGTCTGTCATGTAATGTGATGTGTATGTTACGTATTATTATGTGTATGTCATGTAATAATGTGGTGTGTCTGTCATGTAATGTGATGTGCATGTAATGTAATGTGATTTGCATGTAATGTGATGTGCATATTACATAATGGTGTCTGTCATGTAATAATGTGATGTGTCTGTCATGTAATAATGTGATGTGTCTGACATGTAATGTGATGTGCCTGTCATGTGATGAATCTGTCATGTAATATGATGTGTATGTTATGCAATGTGATTTGTTTTTCTTCATCAGGGGGAGATGACATTTCCCCCGCTGCTGTCAAAAGAAGAGAAAGAAGCTCTTCTCGACAAAAAGATAGCTGAGATGAGACGCAAAAATGCTGTCAAAGAAAAAAGATTCCGTGTATGTATTTTACGAGTAGTTTTATTTCTACTGAATTAGTAATTTTGGAGAGGGTTAATTTCCATAAAATTTATTAGATATGAAGGTTTGAATATCAGCCATTCCATAGTGACTCACGTGACATTTTCACAAAAATCTCAGTTTAAATGTTCAAGCAATTCTATGACATTTGTAGACAATTTGTTTTATAGACATAATTTTATTGCCATCAGCTGACTATGTTTTGGTAAACAAATAACTGTTGATGGAATACTCGTTAACGAGACATTTTAATTTGACTCGCAAGTTTTTCCACATCAGTTGATAGTCGTGTAATTTTGTGAGAAACTATTGTATTTACCAGAGTTCTTTAACTTGAAATAAAAACCTGATTTGAAGTCGAAAGTGGGCTCAGAGAAGCCATGAGCATGTAGCCACAGATGGAAGCAGGCCATTGTAATATTTACCAGAACGATCTTGCGCATGCGTCAGGTGTAGCTGAATCCGTTTTATCGCTCCGATATTTACCGATATTATTTACAATTTCCAAACGTTTCTTTCATTCGTAAATGAATGAGGCACTCGTATAACTACATCGGAATACAATCCCACGGTTGTAGTTGCAATCTGACATACCTAAACCAAGTTTTTGACAAATTAGCTTCCCTAACAACCTGCCTAAAACCTACAAAACAAGATGGCGAACTAGTAAACAACGGGTATAAAGCGTGCGAAACCCAAACCACCCCCAAATCAACTCATAAATCGGTGCATTCTCCCAGTGACAAAGTAAAACCTATGTTATTATCATTACTAGTTCTGTTTATATACTATCAGAAATCAAGCTGAAATAAACAGTAAACACAATAAACTGTATACCAATAAGTGAGTGCATAGACCAGTCCATAGTCAGACTGCACACAGGGAAGTGTCGTGTTAGTTGGGTTTTCAGTTTGACTCATGAACCAGTGTGAGCTGGTTCAACATACACACATGTAAATATATACTTTCACATAAAGCTTACGTATCATACTATTACAAATCCGGATTGTAGGCTGTCGAAAAACAGCAACAACAACAACTAGTCACTAAACCTTTTACACGGACAGATATTTTATAATTATTTATCTTTTATTTTTAATATTATCTCAGTACACGTTTTAAGTGTGGGTGTATTTAAGTGTGGGTGTGTTTCTTAATAACTACTTGACCGTTTTATTTATTCTTAACCACTACCACTCGAGTTGGTGACATGGGAGGCTCCGTACGACATACCCCTACAAGATGCACTTTTAGATGTACCCTGTTCATGATTTTATGTCTGCAGATCACTTTTAGGTTTTTAAATGATCCCAATTTCAACAAGTTTGAGAGTTTCCAGAGCAACACAAACGAGACCTATGTCAACGCCAAAGCTAGACAAGACATCCATTCTGTCACGTCCTACTACATTTACGGTCCCATGTGGAAAACCATAGCCCAATTGAAATGTCTCAAATCCAGCACCTCCACTGGATTACTGATCACTCCTCTACCGTACAAACCCAGGACAACAACAAAATTATCCATACTTCTATGCATCATGCTATCAGGAGATGTTCAACTAAATCCAGGCCCCTCTAAATGTCACTCATGTAAGAAATCACTAAAGTCTAATGCACTCATCCTAACTTGTAATGATTGTAATAAATCAACACACATCAAATGCGCCAGGATATCCAGACAAGAATTTAACAACACTTACAGAAACCTAAATGTACCATGGCACTGTTCAAATTGCTCAGCATCCTGTGGCATTTGCCATGGGGATGTCCTAAATGACCATAAAGCAATTCAGTGCGACCACTGCCTAAACTGGACCCACACACAATGCTGTGCAATAGATGACAATGAATACAAACGATTAATAAATTCCTCATGTTCGTGGGCCTGCCCCGAATGCAACAACTTCAACTTCACAAATTCTTTCTTCAGAGATACAGAAATCCCAATGGCAAATCCCTTTTATCCTCTGGACAGTAACAGTCATAACCTAAACGAAACCACCAACAACAATACAACTAATAGCAAGAAAGCATATAGACCGAAAAAGAGACCAAACTTCAGATGCATCCTCGTAAACTGCCAAAGCGTTAAAAAGAAAGTCTCAGACATCGAAGCACTAAACAATCTACACAACCCACACATCATCTGTGGCACTGAATCATGGTTAGATCCCTCAATAAAAAATGGAGAAATATTCCCAAGCAACTTTAACGTCTTTAGAAAGGACAGAGAAACAGACACTACTGGATATTTCAAATATCAAAAGATGACCTCATCACAAGCCACCTACCAGACCTAGACACTAACAGTGAGAGCATTTGGACTGAAACCCAGATAACAGGAATGATACCAATAATCATGTGTACCCTCTATCGTGCCCCAAATGACTCTCATGGAACTCAAATCGAAGAACTAGACCTAACCCTTTCTAAATTAGGTAACAAGATCAACACACATAATGTCATCATTACTGGCGATTTCAACCTCCCTAACATCAATTGGGGAATTCACCAAGTCACACCTAACAATGGATACAGTACAACTGCTGCCAATAAATTACTCTCTCTTACAGAGGAACATGGACTGATCCAACATGTCAAGGAACCTACGCACAGACAGGGAAATGCCAACAATATTTTAGATCTTGTCTTCACCAATAGACCTGGGTTAATAAAGAAGATAAATGTAGTAGACGGAATAGCAGACCATAGCACAGTCATCATTGATGTAAACATCTTGCCCAAACGCAAACATCGTCCGAAACGTAAAGTCTTCATTAGAAATAAAGCCGACAACATTAACATCCAGAAATCTCTTGAAAACTTTACACATGAATACTTCTCTCAAAACCAAAACATGACTGTCAATGACAAGTGGAATCTTGTTTCCACGAAAATCATCAACATTATGAACCAATATGTACCGCACCGACTTACTACTTCAAGACACAATCTTCCCTGGTTCAATAAAGATTTAAAGAAAAGAAAGAAACAGTTATATAACAAAGCAAAAAGAACTAGAAATCCAGATGACTGGAAAGAATTCTGTGACATCAGGAGAAACATGCATAAACACCTTCGTTCTGCTAGACTATCCTACATAAGTCAATTCCTGACAACAACAATAACAGAGAAACCTAAATCATTTTGGAGCTTCATTTCTAAACTTAGACAGGATAACCAGGGTATCGGGGACCTTAACATTGCGAGGAACATCATTAGCGACGACAAACATAAAGCAGAAGCCTTAAACAATCAGTTCCAAAGTGTCTTTACACACGAAGGAAATTCCACCCTACCAGATATGGCCAGAAGTCCACATGGAGAAATCCCCAAACAAACAATTTCACTTAAAGGAGTACTTGATCAACTTTCCAAAATTAACATTTCTAAATCGCAAGGACCAGATGGCATTCCACCATGGTTCTTAAACAGATATGCCTCTCATCTAGCACCAGTAATACATGACATTTTCCAATCATCTGTTGACTCTGGACAAGTCCCCAGTACCTGGAAAGAAGCCAATTTAACAGCAAGTTTTAAGAAAGGAAGTAGAGCAGAAACATCTAACTACAGACCAATATCCTTAACACCTGTGGTTTCTAAACTTCTTGAACACATCATACATAGTCACATTATGAAACACCTTGAACAGCACCACATTCTAACTGACCACCAACATTGCTTACGTGCCAAAATATCAACTGAAACACAAGTAATTCAAACAATCCATGACATAAGCAAATCACTTGATGAGAAGAAAAAAAATCTTTACTTCACCAAAGCATTCGATAAAGTTCCACATAAAAGATTAATCCACAAACTCAAACACTATGGCATCACAGGCCCAATATCATCATGAAGAACTCAACAGGTTGTTATAAATGGATCCAAGTCAACATCAACTCAAGTCATTTCTGGGGTACCACAGGGCACAGTACTGGGGCCCCTACTTTTCCTACTTTACATAAATGACCTGCCAGACAACCTTTCCTCAACTGCCTGTTATATTCACCGATTAAAACTGACCAAGACACATCTGTCCTCCAAAACGATCTGCTCAAACTTGAGAAATGGCAACACACATGGCTTATGAAATTCAACCCCACTAAATGTTATACAATGACAATAGCCTCAAGAAAACCGACACCAAATCTCTACACCTTCTGCGGACAACAACTTAAATCTGTTGAATCACACTGTTATCTTGGCATACATATATCAAATACATTAAATTGGAAAAACAAATCAACTCAGTCACAAAAAAGCACAACAGACATTGGGAATTATTAGAAGAAATTAAAATAAATGCCCAATCCTAATCAAGTCCATAGCCTACACAATCCTTGTCTGCCCTATACTTGAATATACGTCAGCATCATGGGATCCACATTGCCTAAGAAATATCAAACTCATAGAAAGAACCCAGAGACAAGCCGCCAGATTTTGTAAGAACAACTATTCTAGAGAGCCAGGAACGGTAACACAACTCCTTAAAGATCTCCAGTGGGACACCCTCCAATCAAGAAGAAAAACCCAAAGACTTAGCATATTATATAAAATGGAACATAACCTCATAGATATCCCACTAGATCAATACATCAAACACAACACCAGATGCTTACGTAAACATAATAAACAGTTAGTACAAATCAGGCACTCGACAAACATATTTGGAAACAGCTTTTTCCCAGTCATAATAAAAGAGTGGAATTCTCTACCTCCAAGCATTTTATCACGTACATCACTGACTTCATTCCAAATTAGTCTAGCCCAACATATAAAAATTTAATCCATAAGAGCCACCATGCGCACTGGCGTGATGTGTCCATAGGACATTTTGTCAGTCAAAATACAGATACAGATACCCAGGTGGCTTGGCATAGCTGGAGAGCAAATCTGGGCCAACGCTTGCCTTCCACTCATTCACACCCTCTTGTTTCCTTTTGGACATCAAAGCTTTTTTTGCTTGCCTTTACTTGGAGGGCGTGATTTATTTCACTATGGCCCAAAAGAAAAAAGGAACATCAATTAAATATAGCAAGTTGTGTAGTGTATTATTTAATATTATTGTTAACTCTAAGTTTGTATTGTTCACAAGAGTACCAACTAGTGAACGTCAACGTAACTATTCATAATACTATGGCTCCACCTAGTTAGTATCCAAGTCATGAAACTCTCCATAACTTTTCCTGTGTACAGTCTTTGTAAAGACTACCTTGTATCTAAGCCTAACTTGAATACATTGTCATCGACATCGTAACTAGGTAAGGCACGGTGTGTCACTGTGTGTTAACAAATATAACTAACTATAACCTAAACAATCTGGTGTAAATTGTACACACAAAAGTCTTTTCAAAGACTACATAAAACTACTTTGAACATAAATAAATTCTGATATGGCACCTTGCAAGCGGCAACTCAGGGCAAAACGACACCTAGTTTGCAACGACTGCCAGAGCTGGGTGGATTTTGCGTTGTCTGGCTGTCCAAAATCATGGGCAGAGACCAAAGATGACGGATTCACCTTTCGGTGTATGGGGTGTTTGAGGGTGGAATGTCTGATGAAGGAGGTGTGTAAGTTGACGGATATAGTGAAGGAGATGGAGGCGAGACTCAACATAGAAATAGATGGAGCAGAGAGGGATGACGCGGAGAGAGTTGAGAATTCTACAACACAGAAGGAGCAGAGTTGTGACACGGAGACTGAAGAAAGGAGACTGAGAGGAAGGAAGGTGACCGGTGTGAAGGAACAAGACATTGAGAAAACAGAGGGACGGAGGAAAAGTGTTCGGCAGAGGAAAAGAAAACGGGCCAGTGGGGATAGATCAGCAGGTAGTCAGACTGTAGAGAACGAGGAGAGACACGACAGCGATACAGGTGGTGAAGAGGTAGATACCACAGAGGCAGTTGGTAAGACTGTGAGACAGAAGACTGATGGAAGAAGACAGAGTGTTCAGCAAAAAACAGAAAACATGACAGGCGTGAAGGTGACAGGGGAGAAAGTGACCATAGTGAAGGAGGTAGCCGGGGAAAAGGGACGGGAGAGGAGAGAAGAAAATGTGATGGGAGGAAAGAAGAAGGGACGAAAGGAAGTGAGAGTAAATGTGCTAGAAGAGAAGATGACAGGAGGAAAGGGGACAAGAGAAAACGCGACAGGAAAGAAGGGAATGGAAGAGAATGTGACAGGAGAGAAGACGACAAGAGGAAAAGACAACAACCAGACATATGCAAACCGGAGGAGCTACTCCGAGGCAGTGATTGAGGGGGCAAAGAGAAAAGAGAGTGTTTATGGGCGATTCAATTCTGAGAAAAACAGACAAGACTATATGCGAGGGGAAGGACGTTGTTGTATGTCTACCGGGGGCTAGGATAGAGCATGTGACCGAAAGGGTAGAGAAGGTATTGGGGCATGGCAAGGGAGGGTCTATACTAGTACACGTTGGGACAAACAATGCAGACAAGGAGGGAACAACTGGTATAGTTCAGAAGTACAGACATCTAGTGAGGAAGCTAAAGAAGACAAGAGTGGAACAGGTTATTCTCTCAGGAATTTTGCCAGTAATGGGAGGAAGGGGGGCAAGATACAGAAACTGTAAGAGGATGGCGATCAACGCACTAGTTGAGCAGATGTGTGAGGAAGAGGGCGTGGGATTCATAGATTTATGGGGGTACTTTGTTGGGAGAGAAGATATGTACATGAGAGATGGCCTCCATCTAAGTGGAAAGGGGCAGCAGTATTCTCAGAGAATCTGCTGCGATCTGTTGACAGTGGGACAGGTTGCATCTATTTAAACTAAATTTGCAGGGGGGACTCGCAGAGAAGCCTGAAACTGGAGGCATAGATAAAGGCAGCAAAAATAATTCAGCAAAGAACAGTCTGGAAAACTGTTCTGAAGCTGGGTATAAATGTGTTTGTTTAAATGCAAGGAGTATAGTAAACAAAAGAAATGAACTAAACATTATGGTAGAAGATATTGACCCTCACATAATAGGTATAACCGAATCATGGGCAACCACCGATATATCAGATGCCGAATTGGGACTGACTGGATATGTAATGTTTAGGAAAGATAGAACAGGAAGAAGGGGAGGTGGAGTTATTTTATATATTAAAGAATCTATCCAGGCTTATGAAATAAAATTAGACAGAGAAGCAGATTGCGAAGAAGCTGTTTGGTGTAACATAGTTACAGGAAACTCAACGTTAACGGTTGGATTAGTTTATCGAAGTCCAAACATAAGCATAGAAGAGAATGAAAAAATACAAAACGCTATAAGGGAAGTGAGCAAACGGGACTGTGTTATTATGGGGGATTTTAACCATGGGCATATAAAATGGAAATCTCTACAGAGTATGGGTAGTGAGGACCACAAGTTTTTAGTTTTAGTACAAGATAGTTTCCTTTCTCAACATGTGCTAGAACCAACCAGGGGAGAGAATGTGTTAGACTTAGTTTTGTCCTCACAGAATGAATTAGTTGACAATGTTAAATTATGTGAGCCTCTGGAAAGTAGTGATCACAACCAGATACATTTTACCATCAAAGTAAAATCAGAAAGAAATAATAAAAAGCAGTTGAGGAGAAATTTCCACAAAGGAAGATATAAGGAAATGAGGAAATATTTAGCAAAGATAGACTGGAATAATACACTGAAGAATAAGACAGCAACAGAATGCTGGAATATCTTAAAGAATGAAATAGAGTGCATCGTAGATAAATTTGTTCCCTTCAAAAAACAAGGGAAACGGACCAGAAAGAAATACTTATCGAAAGAAGCCATTAGAAAAATTAAGTATAAACAAATGATGTGGAAGTCATATAGACGTACTGGCAATGACGAAGACTACAACATTTATAAAGAAGCACTAAACCAAGCTACAGCTGAAATTAGAAATTCAAAGAGAAGCTATGAACATAAATTAGCTTGTAATATAAAACATGACAACAAGAGTTTTTATGCGTATGTTCGAAGCAAACAGAAAGTTCAGGATAAGGTCGGCCCTCTAGAAGATAGTGCTGGAAATATAATATCAGAAGGATTCTTAATGGCTGAAGACCTAAATGAGTATTTTAGTTCAGTGTTTACCAGAGAAGACACTAGTTCACTGCCAGTACCAGAGGCTAAGTTCAAGGGGGCAGAATCAGACTATTTAAGACAGTTAATTGTAACCCCAGAAATGGTAGCTAAGAAAATTAGGGCTATGAAGGAAAATAAATCACCTGGAGTGGATGGTATTCCACCCAAACTACTAGTGGAAATTGTAGAACAAATTAGCATACCGCTTGCAACAGTTTTCAACTTGTCATTAGAAGAGGGAGTGGTTCCTTTAGAATGGAAAGAAGCAAACATTATACCGTTATTTAAAAAAGGTTCGAGAAACAAGTCGGAGAACTATAGACCAGTGAGTTTAACATCGGTGATTTGTAAATTATTAGAAAGACTAATTAAAGATCACATGGTGGATTTTCTTGTTAAACATAACTTGATAAACCCATCTCAACATGGGTTTCTAAAAGCGAGGTCATGCTTAACAAATATGTTATGTTTTTTGGAAGATATCACTAAGTGGGTAGATGATGGATCACCAGTAGATATCATCTACTTAGATTTTCAAAAAGCTTTCGACAAAGTGCCACATCAGAGATTACTGCTTAAACTAAAAGCCCATGGCATAGGAAATGGTATAATTAACTGGATAGAAAAATGGCTGATTGACAGAAGACAACGGGTAGTTGTTGATGGGGAGGCTTCAAACTGGAAATCAGTTTTGAGTGGGGTTCCACAGGGATCAGTACTGGGACCTATATTATTCTTAATATATATAAACGATTTGGACGATGATATAGCTAGCAAGGTGTTGAAATTTGCAGATGATACAAAAGTGTTTAGAAGGATTGAAAGTGATGGTGATAGACAGCATTTACAAGATGATCTTGACAGGTTGATCAAATGGTCTGAAAAGTGGCAAATGTTGTTCAATTTTGGGAAATGTAAATGCCTTCACACAGGACATGGGAACGAATATGTAGAATATACAATGGGGGGAACTGTACTAAGTACTACTGTAAAAGAAAAAGACTTAGGGCTGACAATTAGTGCTGACATGAAGGTTTCAGAGCAGTGTGGAATTGCAGCTTCAAAGGGAAATCAAATCCTTGGATTGATTAGGCGAAATATAGCATATAAAGAAAAAGAACTAATAATACCGCTGTACAAAACAATAGTTAGGCCTCATTTAGAATATTGTATACAAGCGTGGAGGCCATACCGCAAGAAGGACATAGATATGCTAGAAAGAGTACAGAGGAGAGCGACTAAAATGATACCAAAACTGAGGGATCTTAGTTATGAAAAACGCCTAAAAGAATGTGGTTTAACAACACTAGAGACCAGGAGATTGAGAGGAGATCAGATAGAAGTGTTTAAAATATTGAATGGTTATGAAAATATTGATAGAAATATGTTTTTTTCAGTTAAGAAAGATAGAAAGACTAGAGGACATGAAGTTACATTAGTAAAGGAGCAGTGTAGATTAGACGTGAGAAAGTTCTCATTTTCACAAAGGACTGTGAATGAATGGAACAGATTATCTGATGATTGTGTGGGTGCTAGTAGTGTGAATATGTTTAAAAATAAAATCGACACATACCTCAGAAGGGCTGGATATATGTAGATAAAAAGGTTGGACTCTAGATAAGCCAAAGGGCTTCCTTGTCCACCTGCCATCTAGAGTTAATTCTCTGGATGGCAATCTTGTTAAATCTCTTGTTAAATAACGGCAACCTGCCTATAACGGTAATTTTGCGCAGTCCCGATGCTGACCGTTATGGACAGGTTTTAATGTATCTACTTAATCAACTATAAACAATGTTTCACTTTTATTACAATTATCAACCTCTAAATCACCTTTATTTATGAAAAAAAGATTATGTCAAGTATTAAATCCTTTGATTCAGTCTGTAATGGCTGTTTTCTTGAAAACACGCTGTTGTTAGATTTGGAAGATGAATATTTGTGGAAGTAATTATGCTAACTAAATAATATTTATACTGTCATAGTCAGGTTATTCTTCTGTAAACCACTAGAAGAAAACATTACCAAAATAATCAACATTTTTGAAAGTTAAAAAACTATTTGAAGCCAAAAAACTGTTACATTTTTTGGGCATTTAAAAAAATATTTAAACATGAAACAAAACAACTTTTTATTTAATATTTTCTATCACTTATATAAGAGAGTGAATACTTAACATGTCCTTAATAATGGTTGGTGTGATTCCTGGATGTTTATGGTTGGTGCCAGTTACAGGAGGTTTATGGTTGGTGTGGTTTCTGGAGGTTTATGATTGGTGTGATTCCAGGTTTAATGGTTGGTGTTGTTACAGGAGGTTTATGGTTATCGTGTTTACAGGAAGTTTGTGGTTGGTGTGGTTACAGGAAGTTTGTGGTTGGTGTGGTTACAGGAAGTTTATGGTAGGTGTGGTTACAGGAGGTTTATGGTTGGTGTGGTTCCAGGAGGTTTATGGTTGGTGTGGTTCCAGGAGGTTTATGGTTGATGTGGTTACAGGAGGTTTATGGTTGATGTGTTTACAGGAGGTAGAAGCAGACAAGAAAGCCTTTGAAAGCACCATGCAACAGAAGATTGAGTCTCCGTCACCTAGCACACAGAAACAACCACATGCAAATGTATGTAGATTCTTAAAAACTACAATGGACCATCTATTTCATGCAACTCATGGGGTCCATTCATAGTTAGAAACTATGAATGGACCCTTTGTTATATGTGATTCAAGTTTAGAAACTATGTAAAGGACCCTTTGTTTCATGTGAATCAAGTTTAGAAACTATGTAGTGGACCCTTTGTTTCATGTGACTCAAGTTTAGAAACTATGTAATGGACCCTTTGTTTCATGTGACTCAAGTTTAGAAACTATGTAAAGGACCCTTTGTTTCATGTGACTCAAGTTTAGAAACTATGTAAAGGACCCTTTGTTTCATGTGACTCATGTTTAGAAACTATGTAAAGGACCCTTTGTTTCATGTGACTCAAGTTTAGAAACTATGTAATGGACCCTTTGTTATATGCGATTCAAGTTTAGAAACTATGTAAAGGACCCTTTGTTTCATGTAACTCAAGTTTAGAAACTATGTAGTGAACCCTTTGTTTCATGTGACTCAAGTTTAGAAACTATGTAATGGACCATTTGTTATATGTGACTCAAGTTTAGAAACTAAGTGAAGGACCCTTTGTTTCATGTGACACAAGTTTAGAAACTATGTAGTGGACCCTTTGTTTCATGTGACTCAAGTTTAGAAACTATGTAATGGACCCTTTGTTTCATGTGACTCAAGTTTAGAAACTATGTAATGGACCCTTTGTTGTGACTCAAGTTTAGAAACTATGTAGTGGACCCTTTGTTTCATGTGACTCAAGTTTAGAAATTATGTAGTGGACCCTTTGTTTCATGTGACTCAAGTTTAGAAACTATGTAGTGGACCCTTTGTTGTGACTCAAGTTTAGAAACTATGTAGTGGACCCTTTGTTGTGACTCAAGTTTAGAAACTATGTAGTGGACCCTTTGTTGTGACTCAAGTTTAGAAACTATGTAGTGGATCCTTTGTTGTGACTCAAGTTTAGAAACTATGTAGTGGACCCTTTGTTGTGACTCAAGTTTAGAAACTATGTAGTGGACCCTTTGTTGTGACTCAAGTTTAGAAACTATGTAGTGGACCCTTTGTTGTGACTCAAGTTTAGAAACTATGTAGTGGACCCTTTGTTGTGACTCAAGTTTAGAAACTATGTAGTGGATCCTTTGTTGTGACTCAAGTTTAGAAACTATGTAGTGGACCCTTTGTTGTGACTCAAGTTTAGAAACTATGTAGTGGACCCTTTGTTGTGACTCAAGTTTAGAAACTATGTAGTGGACCCTTTGTTGTGACTCAAGTTTAGAAACTATGTAATGGACCCTTTGTTGTGACTCAAGTTTAGAAACTGTGTTTCATGTGACTGGTGTGTTTCAGGATGTGTCAGGGGGTGCCAAGACAAGACTGAGGGTGGGGGTTATGACCCTGTGTGTTATGTGACTGGTGTCTTTCAGGGTGTGTCGGGAGATGCCAAGACAAGGCTGGGTGTGGGGCGGCGGGGTGGGGTTAGGACCCTGTGTTCCTGTGACTGCTGTGTTTCAGGATGTGTTGGGGGGGTGCCAAGACAATGCAAGCAGTGAAGCGGGGGTTAGGACCCAGTGTGTCATGTGACTGGTATGTTTCAGGGTGTGTCAGGGGGTGCCAAGACAAGGCTGGGTGTGAGGCGTGAGTCTAAGACCCTGTGTGTCATGTGACTGGTGTGTTTCAGGGTGTGTCGGGGGGTGCCAAGACAAGGCTGGGGGTGGGGCGTGAGTCTAAGACCATGTGTGTCATGTGATTGGTGTGTTTCAGGGTGTGTCGGGGGGTGCCAAGACAAGGCTGGGGGTGGGGCATGAGTCTAAGACCCTGTGTGTCATGTGACTGGTGTGTTTCAGGGTGTGTCGGGAGGTGCCAAGACAAGGCTGGGGGTGGGGCGGGGCAGGAGACTGGAGAAGATGAGTAAACAGAAGCTTCATGCACCGGAGTATGAGGCCAAGAAACAACACCAACAACAACTGCAACAACAACATCAACAACAACATCAACAACAAGATCATCAACATCAACAAGAGGAGGCGGACACAGACAATGTGAGGAGCTGTCTTCATTAGTCAAGTACTTGGTGTAATAGCTCAACTAATTATGTCATTATGTATAGATTCCTGTTAAATTGCCTGTTTTGTATAAATCATTTTAGATTTATTGAGGGTAGGAATTGAAAAGTAAGATTATCTTATTTGTTATTGTCTTTATATTTCTGATTTGAAATAATTTGTATTAAATTGTTAGCAAAATATCTGGTTCCATTTGTGACACTAAACATTTGATGTTGTTTGCAAGTAATCCCACAGTTGCAAGACTCTGGCTCTCATCTTTATTTAGCTGTACCTCAAACATAGCTGATATTTTAACAGTGGTATTAACATGAAAAATTGGTACCCCATAAAAGATACAAAATAATTTATCTTGGAAATTATTTGGAATAGAAAGCTAAAATTTAGGTAATTATCTTGTATAAAATGTTAATGATTTGGCGACATAGTGGATGGGAGTTTCTGAAAAACTGGTACTTTTTGATGAGGAATGACTCGTCATTGTAAGATAATCTCTTATATCAGCATACATTATAATGACCTCTGTTTAGGGTCCTCCGCCTGACCCCGGCTATCGGTTCCTTTCGGACCCCAGTCGAGAAGGTCCCTTCTCCAGGGACCCTCAGAATCCCCCAGACCATGCGTACAGGCGACACCCTCGCAACTTTGGGGGCGACACAGACTTTGAGGCAATCCCGTCTAAGGTGAAACAGGAAAAAGAGAAACAGGTAGGTAGAAAACACCTCTGCCTCTTGCGTAGGATGTGGACGTCATGTGGATGTCACATGGATGTCACTTTCTCCTTGAACAATGTTTAGTGATGTTAGCGATAGATGTAAAGTATGAATCAGTTCCACAGTGCTATATTCTATAGGTTTATGAATGTTTATTTTTGGTTTTATATCAACAAATTCTGCTATATCTAAGATTTTCCTCAACATTTTGGTATAGGTTCTGGTCAATATTGGCTAAGGTGACCATAGTACGAGAAGTAGCAAGTTGGTCTGTGGTTGCTGTTTTTCTACATATATGTGTGCATTTGTGCGTGCGTATGTTTTAGAAATTCTATTCTGGTAACTCAGCCTGTGTGTGTGTGTGTGTGTGTGTGTGTGTGTGTGTGTGTGTGTGTGTGTGTGTGTGTGTGTGTGTGTGTGTGTGTGTGTGTGTGTGTGTGTGTGTGTGTGTGTAAGTGTGTGTTTGTGTGTGTGCGAGTGCATGTGTGTGCATGTGTGTGTGTGTACATGTATGCATATGCGTGTTAGAATCCTGCACCCATCACCCCTGTGTGTTCATGTGT
>JAHLWY010001893.1:0-14457 GCA_020002185.1 Paraescarpia echinospica
GAGAGTTGGGGCCAGCCCCACTCTCTGCAGTGAGTGTGCCACTCTCACTATCATCACCTACTGCACTGGCAATGTGGTTCTGAGGTTGGAGAGTTGGGGCCAACCTCACTCTCTACAGTGGGTGTGCTACTCTCACTATCACCACATACTGCACTGGCAACGTGATTCTGAGATTGGAGAGTTGGGGCCAACCCCACTCTCTGCAGTGGGTGTGCTACTCTCACTATCACCTCATACTGCACTGGCAACGTGATTCTGAGATTGGAGAGTTGGGGCCAACCCCACTCTTTGCAGTGGGTGTGCTACTATCACTATCATCACCTACTGCACTGGCAAGGTGGTTCTGAGGTTGGAGAGTTGGGGCCAACCCCAATCTCTGCAGTGGGTGTGCTACTCTCACTATCATCACATACTGCACTGGCAAGGTGGTTCTGAGGTTGGAGAGTTGGGGCCAACCCCACTCTCTGCAGTGGGTGTGCTACTCTCGCTATCATCACCTGCTGCACTGGCAAGGTGGTTCTGACGTTGGAGAGTTGGGGCCAACCCCACTCTCTGCAGTGGGTGTGCTACTCTCACTATCACCACATACTGCACCGGCAAAGTGGTTCTGAGGTTGAAGAGTTTGGGCCAACCCCACTCTCTGCAGTGACTGTGCTACTCACACTGTCACCACCTACTGCACTGGCAAGGTGGTTCTGATGTTGGAGAGTTGGTGCCAACCCCACTCTCTGCAGTGAGTGTGCTACATTCACTATCAACACCCACTGCACTGGCAAGGTGGTTCTGAGGTTGGAGAGTTGGGGCCAGCTCCACTCTCTGCAGTGAGTGTGCTAGTCACACTATCACCACCTACTGCAATGGCAAGGTGGTTCTGAGGTTGGAGAGTTGGGGCCAACCCCACTCTCTGCAGTGGGTGTGCTACTCTCACTATCACCACATACTGCACCGGTAAAGTGGTTCTGAGGTTGAAGAGTTTGGGCCAACCCCACTCTCTGCAGTGACTGTGCTACTCAGACTATCACCACCTACTGCACTGGCAAGGTGGTTCTGATGTTGGAGAGTTGGTGCCAACCCCACTCTCTGCAGTGAGTGTGCTACATTCACTATCAACACCCACTGCACTGGCAAGGTGGTTCTGATGTTGGAGAGTTGGGGCCAGCTCCACTCTCTGCAGTGAGTGTGCTAGTCACATTATCACCACCTACTGCAATGGCAAGGTGGTTCTGAGGTTGGAGAGTTGGGGCCAACCCTACTCTCTGCAGTGAGTGTGCTACTTTCACTATCAACACCTACTGCACTGGCAATGTGGTTCTGAGGTTGGAGAGTTGGGGCCAGCCCCACTCTCTGCAGTGGGTGTGCTACTCTCGCTATCATCACCTACTGCACTGGCAAGGTGGTTCTGACGTTGGAGAGTTGGGGCCAACCCAACTCTCTGCAGTGGGTGTGCTACTCTCACTATCACCACATACTGCACCGGTAAAGTGGTTCTGAGGTTGAAGAGTTGGTGCCAACCCCACTCTCTGCAGTGAGTGTGCTACTCTCGATATCATCACCTACTGCACAGGCAAGGTGGTTCTAAGGTTGGAGAGTTGGGGCCAACACCACTCTCTGCAGTGAGTATGCTACTCTCACTATCATCACCTACTGCACTGGCAAGGTGGTTCTGAGGTTGGAGAGTTGGGGCCAACCCCACTCTCTGCAGTGGGCGTGCTACTCTCGCTATCATTACCTACTGCACTGGCAAGGTGGTTTTGAGGTTGGAGAGTTGGGGCCAACCCCACTCTCTGCAGTGGGCGTGCTACTCTCCCTATCATCACCTACTGCACTGGCAAGGTGGTTCTGAGGTTGGAGAGTTGGGGCCAACCCCACTCTCTGCAGTGAGTGTGCTACTCTCACTATCATCATCTACTGCACTGGCAAGGTGGTTCAGAGGTTGTAGAGTTGGGGCTAACCCCACTCTCTGCAGTGGGTGTGCTACTCTCACTATCATCACCTACTGCACTGGCAAGGTGGTTCTGAGGTTGGAGAGTTGGGGACAATCCCACTCTCATCAGTGGGTGTGCTACACTCGCTATTATCACCTACTGCACTGGCAAGGTGGTTCTGAGGTTGGAGAGTTGGGGCCAACCCCACTCTCTGCAGTGGGTGTGCTACTCTCACTGTCATCACCTGCTGCACTGGCAAGGTGGTTCTGAGGTTGGAGAGTTGGGGTCAACCCCACTCTTTGCAGTGTGTGTACTACTCTCACTATCACCACCTACTGCACTGGCAAGGTGGTTCTGACGTTGGAGAGTTGGGGCCAACCCCACTCTTTGCAGTGGGTGTGCTACTCTCACTATCCTTAACTACTGCACTGGCAAGGTTGTTCTGAGGTTGGAGAGTTGGGGCCAACCCCACTCTCTCCAGTGGGTGTGCTACTCTCACCATCATCACCTACTGCACTGGCAATGTGGTTCTGAGGTAGGAGAGTTGAGGCCAACCGCACTGTCTGCAGTGGGTGTGTTACTCTCGCTATCATCACCTGCTGCACTGGCAAGGTGGTTCAGAGGTTGGAGAGTTGGGGCCAACCCCACTCTCTGCAGTGGGTGTGCTACTCTCACTATCACCACATACTGCACCGGCAAAGTGGTTCTGAGGTTGAAGAGTTTGGGCCAACCCCACTCTCTGCAGTGACTGTGCTACTCACACTATCACCACCTACTGCACTGGCAAGGTGGTTCTGATGTTGGAGAGTTGGTGCCAACCCCACTCTCTGCAATGAGTGTGCTACATTCACTATCAACACCCACTACACTGGCAAGGTGGTTCTGAGGTTGGAGAGTTGGGGCCAGCTCCACTCTCTGCAGTGAGTGTGCTAGTCACACTATCACCACCTATTGCAATGGCAAGGTGGTTCTGAGGTTGGAGAGTTGGGGCCAACCCCACTCTCTGCAGTGAGTGTGCTACTTTCACTATCAACACCTACTGCACTGGCAAGGTGGTTCTGAGTTTGGAGAGTTGGAGCCAGCCCCACTCTCTGCAGTGAGTGTGCTACTCTCACTATCATCACCTACTGCACTGGCAATGTGGTTCTGAGGTTGGAGAGTTGGGGCCAACCTCACTCTCTACAGTGGGTGTGCTACTCTCACTATCACCACATACTGCACTGGCAACGTGATTCTGAGATTGGAGAGTTGGGGCCAGCCCCACTCTCTGCAGTGGGTGTGCTACTCTCACTATCACCACATACTGCACTGGCAACGTGATTCTGAGATTGGAGAGTTGGGGCCAACCCCACTCTTTGCAGTGGGTGTGCTACTATCACTATCATCACCTACTGCACTGGCAAGGTGGTTCTGAGGTTGGAGAGTTGGGGCCAACCCCAATCTCTGCAGTGGGTGTGCTACTCTCACTATCATCACATACTGCACTGGCAAGGTGGTTCTGAGGTTGGAGAGTTGGGGCCAACCCCACTTTCTGCAGTGGGTGTGCTACTCTCGCTATCATCACCTGCTGCACTGGCAAGGTGGTTCTGACGTTGGAGAGTTGGGGCCAACCCCACTCTCTGCAGTGGGTGTGCTACTCTCACTATCACCACATACTGCACCGGCAAGGTGGTTCTGATGTTGGAGAGTTGGTGCCAACCCCACTCTCTGCAGTGAGTGTGCTACATTCACTATCAACACCCACTGCACTGGCAAGGTGGTTCTGAGGTTGGAGAGTTGGGGCCAGCTCCACTCTCTGCAGTGATTGTGCTAGTCACACTATCACCACCTACTGCAATGGCAAGGTGGTTCTGAGGTTGGAGAGTTGGGGCCAACCCCACTCTCTGCAGTGGGTGTACTACTCTCACTATCACCATATACTGCACCGGCAAAGTGGTTCTGAGGTTGAAGAGTTTGGGCCAACCCCACTCTCTGCAGTGACTGTGCTACTCACACTATCACCACCTACTGCACTGGCAAGGTGGTTCTGATGTTGGAGAGTTGGTGCCAACCCCACTCTCTGCAGTGAGTGTGCTACATTCACTATCAACACCCACTGCACTGGCAAGGTGGTTCTGATGTTGGAGAGTTGGGACCAGCTCCACTCTCTGCAGTGAGTGTGCTAGTCACATTATCACCACCTACTGCAATGGCAAGGTGGTTCTGAGGTTGGAGAGTTGGGGCCAACCCCACTCTCTGCAGTGAGTGTGCTACTTTCACTATCAACACCTACTGCACTGGCAAGGTGGTTCTGAGGTTGGAGAGTTGGGGCCAGCCCCACTCTCTGCAGTGGGTGTGCTACTCTCGCTATCATCACCTACTGCACTGGCAAGGTGGTACTGACGTTGGAGAGTTGGGGCCAACCCAACTCTCTGCAGTGGGTGTGCTACTCTCGCTATCATATCCTACGGCGCTAGCAAGGTGGTTCTGAAGTTGGAGAGTTGGGGCCAACCCCACTCTCTGCAGTGAGTGTGCTACTCTCGATATCATCACCTACTGCACAGGCAAGGTGGTTCTAAGGTTGGAGAGTTGGGGCCAACACCACTCTCTGCAGTGAGTATGCTACTCTCACTATCATCACCTACAGCACTGGCAAGGTGGTTCTGAGGTTGGAGAGTTGGGGCCAACCCCACTCTCTGCAGTGGGCGTGCTACTCTCGCTATCATCACCTACTGCACTGGCAAGGTGGTTCTGAGGTTGGAGAGTTGGGGCCAACCCCACTCTTTCCAGTGTGTGTGCTACTCTCACTATCACCACCTACTGCACTGGCTAGGTGGTTCTGAGGTTGGAGAGTTGGGGTCAACCCCACTCTTTGCAGTGTGTGTGCTACTCTCACTATCACCACCTACTGCACTGGCAAGGTGGTTCTGAGGTTGGAGAGTTGGGGCCAGCTCCACTCTCTGCAGTGAGTGTGCTAGTCACACTATCACCACCTACTGCAATGGCAAGGTGGTTCTGAGGTTGGAGAGTTGGGGCCAACCCCACTCTCTGCAGTGGGTGTGCTACTCTCACTATCACCACATACTGCACCGGCAAAATGGTTCTGAGGTTGAAGAGTTTGGGCCAACCCCACTCTCTGCAGTGACTGTGCTACTCACACTATCACCACCTACTGCACTGGCAAGGTGGTTCTGATGTTGGAGAGTTGGTGCCAACCCCACTCTCTGCAATGAGTGTGCTACATTCACTATCAACACCCACTGCACTGGCAAGGTGGTTCTGAGGTTGGAGAGTTGGGGCCAGCTCCACTCTCTGCAGTGAGTGTGCTAGTCACACTATCACCACCTATTGCAATGGCAAGGTGGTTCTGAGGTTGGAGAGTTGGGGCCAACCGTACTCTCTGCAGTGAGTGTGCTACTTTCACTATCAACACCTACTGCACTGGCAAGGTGGTTCTGAGGTTGGAGAGTTGGGGCCAGCCCCACTCTCTGCAGTGAGTGTGCTACTCTCACTATCATCACCTACTGCACTGGCAATGTGGTTCTGAGGTTGGAGAGTTGGGGCCAACCTCACTCTCTACAGTGGGTGTGCTACTCTCACTATCACCACATACTGCACTGGCAACGTGATTCTGAGATTGGAGAGTTGGGGCCAACCCCACTCTCTGCAGTGGGTGTGCTACTCTCACTATCACCACATACTGCACTGGCAACGTGATTCTGAGATTGGAGAGTTGGGGCCAACCCCACTCTCTGCAGTGGGTGTGCTACTCTCGCTATCATATCCTACGGCGCTGGCAAGGTGGTTCTGAAGTTGGAGAGTTGGGGCCAACCCCACTCTCTGCAGTGAGTGTGCTACTCTCGATATCATCACCTACTGCACAGGCAAGGTGGTTCTAAGGTTGGAGAGTTGGGGCCAACACCACTCTCTGCAGTGAGTATGCTACTCTCACTATCATCACCTACTGCACTGGCAAGGTGGTTCTGAGGTTGGAGAGTTGGGGCCAACCCCACTCTCTGCAGTGGGCGTGCTACTCTCGCTATCATCACCTACTGCACTGGCAAGGTGGTTCTGAGGTTGGAAAGTTGGGGCCAACCCCACTCTCTGCAGTGAGTGTGCTACTCTCACTATCATCATCTACTGCACTGGCAAGGTGGTTCAGAGGTTGTAGAGTTGGGGCTAACCCCACTCTCTGCAGTGGGTGTGCTACTCTCACTATCATCACCTACTACACTGGCAAGGTGGTTCTGAGGTTGTAGAGTTGGGGCCAACCCCACTCTTTGCAGTGTGTGTGCTACTCTCACTATCACACCTACTGCACTGGCAAGGTGGTTCTGAGGTTGGAGAGTTGGGGCCAACCCCACTCTTTGCAGTGGGTGTGCTACTCTCACTATCATCACCTACTGCACTGGCAAGGTGGTTCTGAGGTTGGAGAGTTGGGGCCAACCCCACTCTCTCCAGTGGGTGTGCTACTCTCACTATCACCACCTACTGCACTGGCAAGGTGGTTCTGAGGTTGGAGAGTTGGGGCCAACCCCACTCTTTGCAGTGGGTGTGCTACTCTCACTATCATCACCTACTGCACTGGCAAGGTGGTTCTGAGGTTGGAGAGTTGGGGCCAACCCCACTCTCTCCAGTGGGTGTGCTACTCTCACCATCATCACCTACTGCACTGGCAATGTGGTTCTGAGGTAGGAGAGTTGAGGCCAACCGCACTGTCTGCAGTGGGTGTGTTACTCTCGCTATCATCACCTGCTGCACTGGCAAGGTGGTTCAGAGGTTGGAGAGTTGGGGCCAACCCCACTCTCTGCAGTGGGTGTGCTACTCTCACTATCACCACATACTGCACCGGCAAAGTGGTTCTGAGGTTGAAGAGTTTGGGCCAACCCCACTCTCTGCAGTGACTGTGCTACTCACACTATCACCACCTACTGCACTGGCAAGGTGGTTCTGATGTTGGAGAGTTGGTGCCAACCCCACTCTCTGCAGTGAGTGTGCTACATTCACTATCAACACCCACTGCACTGGCAAGGTGGTTCTGAGGTTGGAGAGTTGGGGCCAGCTCCACTCTCTGCAGTGAGTGTGCTAGTCACACTATCACCACCTACTGCAATGGCAAGGTGGTTCTGAGGTTGGAGAGTTGGGGCCAACCCCACTCTCTGCAGTGGGTGTGCTACTCTCACTATCACCATATACTGCACCGGCAAAGTGGTTCTGAGGTTGAAGAGTTTGGGCCAACCCCACTCTCTGCAGTGACTGTGCTACTCACACTATCACCACCTACTGCACTGGCAAGGTGGTTCTGATGTTGGAGAGTTGGTGCCAACCCCACTCTCTGCAATGAGTGTGCTACATTCACTATCAACACCCACTGCACTGGCAAGGTGGTTCTGAGGTTGGAGAGTTGGGGCCAACTCTCTGCAGTGAGTGTGCTCACACTATCACCACCTATTGCAATGGCAAGGTGGTTCTGAGGTTGGAGAGTTGGGGACAACCCCACTCTCTGCAGTGAGTGTGCTACTTTCACTATCAACACCTACTGCACTGGCAAGGTGGTTCTGAGGTTGGAGAGTTGGGGCCAGCCCCACTCTCTGCAGTGAGTGTGCTACTCTCACTGTCATCACCTACTGCACTGGCAATGTGGATCTGAGGTTGGAGAGTTGGGGCCAACCTCACTCTCTACAGTGGGTGTGCTACTCTCACTATCACCACATACTGCACTGGCAACGTGATTCTGAGATTGGAGAGTTGGGGCCAACCCCACTCTCTGCAGTGGGTGTGCTACTCTCACTATCATCACATACTGCACTGGCAAGGTGGTTCTGAGGTTGGAGAGTTGGGGCCAACCCCACTCTCTGCAGTGGGTGTGCTACTCTCGCTATCATCACCTGCTGCACTGGCAAGGTGGTTCTGACGTTGGAGAGTTGGGGCCAACCCCACTCTCTGCAGTGGGTGTGTTACTCTCGCTATCATATCCTACGGCGCTGGCAAGGTGGTTCTGAAGTTGGAGAGTTGGGGCCAACCCCACTCTCTGCAGTGAGTGTGCTACTCTCGATATCATCACCTACTGCACAGGCAAGGTGGTTCTAAGGTTGGAGAGTTGGGGCCAACACCACTCTCTGCAGTGAGTATGCTACTCTCACTATCATCACCTACTGCCACTGGCAAGGTGGTTCTGAGGTTGGAGAGTTGGGGCCAACCCCACTCTCTGCAGTGGGCGTGCTACTCTCGCTATCATCACCTACTGCACTGGCAAGGTGGTTCTGAGGTTGGAAAGTTGGGGCCAACCCCACTCTCTGCAGTGAGTGTGCTACTCTCACTATCATCATCTACTGCACTGGCAAGGTGGTTCAGAGGTTGTAGAGTTGGGGCTAACCCCACTCTCTGCAGTGGGTGTGCTACTCTCACTATCATCACCTACTGCACTGGCAAGGTGGTTCTGAGGTTGGAGAGTTGGGGCCAACCCCACTCTCTGCAGTGTGTGTGCTACTCTCACTGTCACCTCCTACTGCACTGGCAAGGTGGTTCTGAGGTTGGAGAGATGGGGCCAACCCCTCTCTCTGCAGTGGGTGTGCTACTCTCACTATCATCACCTGCTGCACTGGCAAAGTGGTTCTGAGGTTGGAGAGTTGGGGCCAACCCCACTCTCTGCAGTGGTTGTGCTACTCTCACTATCATCACCTACTGCACTGGCAAGGTGGTTCTGAGGTTGGAGAGTTGGGGCCAACCCCACTCTTTGCAGTGGGTGTGCTACTCTCACTATCATCACCTACTGCACTGGCAAGGTGGTTCTGAGGTTGGAGAGTTGGGGCCAACCCCACTCTCTCCAGTGGGTGTGCTACTCTCACCATCATCACCTACTGCACTGGCAATGTGGTTCTGAGGTAGGAGAGTTGAGGCCAACCGCACTGTCTGCAGTGGGTGTGTTACTCTCGCTATCATCACCTGCTGCACTGGCAAGGTGGTTCAGAGGTTGGAGAGTTGGGGCCAACCCCACTCTCTGCAGTGGGTGTGCTACTCTCACTATCACCACATACTGCACCGGCAAAGTGGTTCTGAAGTTGGAGAGTTGGGGCCAACCCCACTCTCTGCAGTGAGTGTGCTACTCTCGATATCATCACCTACTGCACAGGCAAGGTGGTTCTAAGGTTGGAGAGTTGGGGCCAACACCACTCTCTGCAGTGAGTATGCTACTCTCACTATCATCACCTACTGCACTGGCAAGGTGGTTCTGAGGTTGGAGAGTTGGGGCCAACCCCACTCTACGCAGTGGGCGTGCTACTCTCGCTATCATCACCTACTGCACTGGCAAGGTGGTTCTGAGGTTGGAGAGTTGGGGCCAACCCCACTCTCTGCAGTGGGCGTGCTACTCTCGCTATCATCACCTACTGCACTGGCAAGGTGGTTCTGAGGTTGGAGAGTTGGGGCCAACCCCACTCTCTGTAGTGAGTGTGCTACTCTCACTATCATCATCTACTGCACTGGCAAGGTGGTTCAGAGGTTGTAGAGTTGGGGCTAACCCCACTCTCTGCAGTGGGTGTGCTACTCTCACTATCATCACCTACTGCACTGGCAAGGTGGTTCTGAGGTTGGAGAGTTGGGGCCAATCCCACTCTCATCAGTGGGTGTGCTACACTCGCTATTATCACTTACTGCACTGGCAAGGTGGTTCTGAGGTTGGAGAGTTGGGGTCAACCCCACTCTCTGCAGTGGGTGTGCTACTCTCACTATCATCACCTGCTGCACTGGCAAGGTGGTTCTGAGGTTGGAGAGTTGGGGTCAACCCCACTCTTTGCAGTGTGTGTACTACTCTCACTATCACCACCTACTGCACTGGCAAGGTGGTTCTGAGGTTGGAGAGTTGGGGCCAACCCCACTCTTTGCAGAGGGTGTGCTACTCTCACTATCATCACCTATTGCACTGGCAAGGTGGTTCTGAGGTCGGAGAGTTGGGGCCAACCCCACTCTCTCCAGTGGGTGTGCTACTCTCACCATCATCACCTACTGCACTGGCAATGTGGTTCTGAGGTAGGAGAGTTGAGGCCAACCGCACTGTCTGCAGTGGGTGTGTTACTCTCGCTATCATCACCTGCTGCACTGGCAAGGTGGTTCAGAGGTTGGAGAGTTGGGGCCAACCCCACTCTCTGCAGTGGGTGTGCAACTCTCACTATCACCACATACTGCACCGGCAAAGTGGTTCTGAGGTTGAAGAGTTTGGGCCAACCCCACTCTCTGCAGTGACTGTGCTACTCACACTATCACCACCTACTGCACTGGCAAGGTGGTTCTGATGTTGGAGAGTTGGTGCCAACCCCACTCTCTGCAATGAGTGTGCTACATTCACTATCAACACCCACTGCACTGGCAAGGTGGTTCTGAGGTTGGAGAGTTGGGGCCAGCTCCACTCTCTGCAGTGAGTGTGCTAGTCACACTATCACCACCTACTGCAATGGCAAGGTGGTTCTGAGGTTGGAGAGTTGGGGCCAACCCCACTCTCTGCAGTGGGTGTGCTACTCTCACTATCACCATATACTGCACCGGCAAAGAGGTTCTGAGGTTGAAGAGTTTGGGCCAACCCCACTCTCTGCAGTGACTGTGCTACTCACACTATCACCACCTACTGCACTGGCAAGGTGGTTCTGATGTTGGAGAGTTGGTGCCAACCCCACTCTCTGCAATGAGTGTGCTACATTCACTATCAACACCCACTGCACTGGCAATGTGGTTCTGAGGTTGGAGAGTTGGGGCCAGCTCCACTCTCTGCAGTGAGTGTGCTAGTCACACTATCACCACCTATTGCAATGGCAAGGTGGTTCTGAGGTTGGAGAGTTGGGGCCAACCGTACTCTCTGCAGTGAGTGTGCTACTTTCACTAACAACACCTACTGCACTGGCAAGGTGGTTCTGAGGTTGGAGAGTTGGGGCCAGCCCCACTCTCTGCAGTGAGTGTGCTACTCTCACTATCATCACCTACTGCACTGGCAATGTGGTTCTGAGGTTGGAGAGTTGGGGCCAACCTCACTCTCTACAGTGGGTGTGCTACTTTCACTATCACCACATACTGCACTGGCAACGTGATTCTGAGATTGGAGAGTTGGGGCCAACCCCACTCTCTGCAGTGGGTGTGCTACTCTCACTATCACCACATACTGCACTGGCAACGTGATTCTGAGATTGGAGAATTGGGGCCAACCCCACTCTTTGCAGTGGGTGTGCTACTATCACTATCATCACCTACTGCGCTGGCAAGGTGGTTCTGAGGTTGGAGAGTTGGGGCCAACCCCAATCTCTGCAGTGGGTGTGCTACTCTCACTATCATCACATACTGCACTGGCAAGGTGGTTCTGAGGTTGGAGAGTTGGGGCCAACCCCACTCTCTGCAGTGGGTGTGCTACTCTCGCTATCATCACCTGCTGCACTGGCAAGGTGGTTCTGACGTTGGAGAGTTGGGGCCAACCCCACTCTCTGCAGTGGGTGTGCTACTCTCGCTATCATATCCTACGGCGCTGGCAAGGTGGTTCTGAAGTTGGAGAGTTGGGGCCAACCCCACTCTCTGCAGTGAGTGTGCTACTCTCGATATCATCACCTACTGCACAGGCAAGGTGGTTCTAAGGTTGGAGAGTTGGGGCCAACACCACTCTCTGCAGTGAGTATGCTACACTCACTATCATCACCTACTGCACTGGCAAGGTGGTTCTGAGGTTGGAGAGTTGGGGCCAACCCCACTCTCTGCAGTGGGCGTGTTACTCTCGCTATCATCACCTACTGCACTGGCAAGGTGGTTCTAAGGTTGGAAAGTTGGGGCCAACCCCACTCTCTGCAGTGAGTGTGCTACTCTCACTCTCATCATCTACTGCACTGGCAAGGTGGTTCAGAGGTTGTAGAGTTGGGGCTAACCCCACTCTCTGCAGTGGGTGTGCTACTCTCACTATCATCACCTACTACACTGGCAAGGTGGTTCTGAGGTTGGAGAGTTGGGGCCAACCCCACTCTTTGCAGTGTGTGTGCTACTTTCACTATCAACACCTACTGCACTGGCTAGGTGGTTCTGAGGTTGGAGAGTTGGGGCCAGCCCCACTCTCTGCAGTGAGTGTGCTACTCTCACTATCATCACCTACTGCACTGGCAATGTGGTTCTGAGGTTGGAGAGTTGGGGCCAACCTCACTCTCTACAGTGGGTGTGCTACTCTCACTATCACCACATACTGCACTGGCAACGTGATTCTGAGATTGGAGAGTTGGGGCCAACCCCACTCTCTGCAGTGGGTGTGCTACTCTCACTATCACCACATACTGCACTGGCAACGTGATTCTGAGATTGGAGAGTTGGGGCCAACCCCACTCTCTGCAGTGGGTGTGCTACTATCACTATCATCACCTACTGCACTGGCAAGGTGGTTCTGAGGTTGGAGAGTTGGGGCCAACCCCACTCTCTGCAGTGGGTGTGCTACTCTCGCTATCATATCCTACTGCGCTGGCAAGGTGGTTCTGAAGTTGGAGAGTTGGGGCCAACCCCACTCTCTGCAGTGAGTGTGCTACTCTCGATATCATCACCTACTGCACAGGCAAGGTGGTTCTAAGGTTGGAGAGTTGGGGCCAACACCACTCTCTGCAGTGGGTATGCTACTCTCACTATCATCACCTACTGCACTGGCAAGGTGGTTCTGAGGTTGGAGAGTTGGGGCCAACCCCACTCTCTGCAGTGGGCGTGCTACTCTCGCTATCATCACCTACTGCACTGGCAAGGTGGTTCTGAGGTTGGAGAGTTGGGGCCAACCCCACTCTCTGTAGTGAGTGTGCTACTCTCACTATCATCATCTACTGCACTGGCAAGGTGGTTCAGAGGTTGTAGAGTTGGGGCTAACCCCACTCTCTGCAGTGGGTGTGCTACTCTCACTATCATCACCTACTGCACTGGCAAGGTGGTTCTGAGGTTGGAGAGTTGGGGCCAATCCCACTCTCATCAGTGGGTGTGCTACACTCGCTATTATCACCTACTGCACTGGCAAGGTGGTTCTGAGGTTGGAGAGTTGGGGCCAACCCCACTCTCTGCAGTGGGTGTGCTACTCTCACTATCATCACCTGCTGCACTGGCAAGGTGGTTCTGAGGTTGGAGAGTTGGGGTCAACCCCACTCTTTGTAGTGTGTGTACTACTCTCACTATCACCACCTACTGCACTGGCAAGGTGGTTCTGAGGTTGGAGAGTTGGGGCCAACCCCACTCTTTGCAGTGGGTGTGCTACTCTCACTATCCTTAACTACTGCACTGGCAAGGTGGTTCTGAGGTTGGAGAGTTGGAGCCAACCCCACTCTCTCCAGTGGGTGTGCTACTCTCACCATCATCACCTACTGCACTGGCAATGTGGTTCTGAGGTAGGAGAGTTGAGGCCAACCGCACTGTCTGCAGTGGGTGTGTTACTCTCGCTATCATCACCTGCTGCACTGGCAAGGTGGTTCAGAGGTTGGAGAGTTGGGGCCAACCCCACTCTCTGCAGTGGGTGTGCTACTCTCACTATCACCACATACTGCACCGGCAAAGTGGTTCTGAGGTTGAAGAGTTTGGGCCAACCCCACTCTCTGCAGTGACTGTGCTACTCACACTATCACCACCTACTGCACTGGCAAGGTGGTTCTGATGTTGGAGAGTTGGTGCCAACCCCACTCTCTGCAATGAGTGTGCTACATTCACTATCAACACCCACTGCACTGGCAAGGTGGTTCTGAGGTTGGAGAGTTGGGGCCAGCTCCACTCTCTGCAGTGAGTGTGCTAGTCACACAATCACCACCTATTGCAATGGCAAGGTGGTTCTGAGGTTGGAGAGTTGGGGCCAACCCCACTCTCTGCAGTGAGTGTGCTACTTTCACTATCAACACCTACTGCACTGGCAATGTGGTTCTGAGGTTGGAGAGTTGGGGCCAACCTCACTCTCTACAGTGGGTGTGCTACTCTCACTATCACCACATACTGCACTGGCAACGTGATTCTGAGGTTGGAGAGTTGGGGCCAACCCCACTCTCTGCAGTGGGTGTGCTACTCTCACTATCACCACATACTGCACTGGCAACGTGATTCTGAGATTGGAGAGTTGGGGCCAACCCCACTCTCTGCAGTGGGTGTGCTACTATCACTATCATCACCTACTGCACTGGCAAGGTGGTTCTGAGGTTGGAGAGTTGGGACCAACCCCAATCTCTGCAGTGGGTGTTCTACTGTCACTATCATCACATACTGCACTGGCAAGGTGGTTCTGAGGTTGGAGAGTTGGGGCCAACCCCACTCTCTGCAGTGGGTGTGCTACTCTCGCTATCATCACCTGCTGCACTGGCAAGGTGGTTCTGACGTTGGAGAGTTGGGGCCAACCCCACTCTCTGCAGTGGGTGTGCTACTCTCGCTATCATATCCTGCGGCGCTGGCAAGGTGGTTCTGAAGTTGGAGAGTTGGGGCCAACCCCACTCTCTGCAGTGAGTGTGCTACTCTCGATATCATCACCTACTGCACAGGCAAGGTGGTTCTAAGGTTGGAGAGTTGGGGCCAACCCCACTCTCTGCAGTGA
>JAHLWY010001894.1:0-14441 GCA_020002185.1 Paraescarpia echinospica
AGGCCAGTATACAAGTACAAACATCAGAGGCCAGTATACACATTCAAACATCAGAGGCCAGTATACAAGTTCAAACATCAGAGGCCAGTATACAAGTTCAAGCATCAGGGGCCAGTATACACATTCAAGCATCAGAGGCCAGTATACAAGTTCTAACATCAGAGGCCAGTATACAAGTTCAAACATCAGAGGCCAGTATACAGATTCAAACATCAGAGGCCAGTATACAATTCAAACATCAGAGGCCAGTATACAAATTCAAACATCAGAGGCCAGTATACAAGTTCAAGGATCAGAGGCCAGTGTACAAATTCCAGCATAAGAGGCCAGTATACACATTCAAGCATCAGAGGCCAGTATACACATTCAAGCATCAGAGGCCAGTGTACAAGTTCAAACATCAGAGGCCAGTATACAAGTTCAAGCATCAGAGGCCAGTATACACATTCAAACATCAGAGGCCAGTATACACATTCAAACATCACAGGCCAGTATACAAGTTCAAGCATCAGAGGCCAGTATACACATTCAAGCATCAGAGGCCAGTATACACATTCAAGCATCAGAGGCAAGTATACAAGTTCAAGCATCAGAGGCCAGTATACAAGTTCAAAAATCAGAGGCCAGTATACAAGTTCAAACATCAGAGGCCAGTATACAAGTTCAAGCATCAGAGGCCAGTATACCAGTTCAAAAATCAGAGGCCAGTATACATGTTCAAACATCAGAGGCCAGTATACAAGTTCAAGCATCAGAGGCTAGAATACACATTCAAGCATCAGAGGCCAGTATACAAGTTCAAGCATCAGAGGCTAGAATACACATTCAAGCATCACAGGCCAGTATACAAATCCAAACATCAGAGGCCAGTATACAAGTTCAAACATCAGAGGCCAGTATACAAATTCAAACATCAGAGGCCAGTATACAAGTTCAAACATCAGAGGCCAGTATACATATTCAAGCATCAGAGGCCAGTATACAAATTCAAACATCAGAGGCCATTATACAAGTTCAAACATCAGAGGCCAGTATACAAGTTCAAACATCAGAGGCCAGTATACAAATTCAAACATCAGAGGCCAGTATACAAGTTCAAACATCAGAGGCCAGAATAAAAGTTAAAGCATCAGAGACTAGTATACCAATTCAAACATCAGAGGCCAGTATACAAGTTCAAACATCAGAGGCCAGAACAAAATTTCAAGCATCAGAGGCCAGTACACACACTCAAGCATCAGAGGCCAGTATACAAGTTCAAATATCAGAGGCCAGTATACACATACAAACATCAGAGGCCAGTATACCAGTTCAAACATCAGAGGCCAGTATACAAGTTCAAGCATCAGAGGCCAGTATACACATTCAAGCATCAGAGGCCAGTATACAAATTCAAGAATCACAGGCCAGTATACACATTCAAGCATCAGAGGCCAGTATACAAGTTCAAACATCAGAGGCCAGTATACAAGTACAAACATCAGAGGCCAGTATACACATTCAAACATCAGTGGCCAGTATACAAGTTCAAACATCAGAGGCCAGTATACACATTCAAACATCAGAGGCCAGTATACAAGTTCAAACATCAGAGGCCAGTATACAAATTCAAACATCAGAGGCCAGTATACACATTCAAGCATCAGAGGCCAGTATACATATTCAAGCATCAGAGGCCAGTATACAAGTTCAAACATCAGAGGCCAGTATACACATTTAAACATCAGAAGGCAGCATACAAGTTCAAGGATCAGAGGCCAGTATACAAATTCCAGCATCAGAGGCCAGTATACACATTCAAGCATCAGAGGCCAGTATACACATTCAAGCATCAGAGGCCAGTGTACAAGTTCAAACATCAGAGGCCTGTATACAAGTTCAAGCATCAGAGGCCAGTATACACATTCAAACATCAGAGGCCAGTATACACATTCAAACATCACAGGCCAGTATACAAGTTCAAGCATCAGAGGCCAGTATACACATTCAAGCATCAGAGGCCAGTATACACATTCAAGCATCAGAGGCAAGTATACAAGTTCAAGCATCAGAGGCCAGTATACAAGTTCAAAAATCAGAGGCCAGTATACAAGTTCAAACATCAGAGGCCAGTATACAAGTTCAAGCATCAGTGGCCACTATACAAGTTCAAAAATCAGAGGCGAGTATACATGTTCAAACATCAGAGGCCAGTATACAAGTTAAAACATCAGAGGCCAGTATACAAGTTCAAGCATCAGAGGCCAGTATACAAATTCAAGCATCAGAGGCCACTATATACATTCAAGCATCAGAGGCCAGTATACAAGATCAAACATCAGAGGCCAGTATATACATTCAAACATCAGAGGCCAGTATACAAGTTCAAGCATCAGAGGCCAGTATACAACTTCAAGCATCAGAGGCCAGTATACACATTCAAACTTCAGAGGTCGGTATACACATTCAAGCATCAGAGGCCAGTATACAAGTTCAAACATCAGAGGCCAGTATACACATTCAAAAATCAGAGGCCAATATACACATTCAAACATCAGAGACAAGTATACAAGTTCAAGCATCAGAGGTCAGTATACAAATTAAAACATCAGAGGCCAGTATACACATTCAAGCATCAGAGGCCAGTATACAAGTTCAAACATCAAAGGCCAGTATACACATTCAAACATCAGAGGCCAGTATACAAGTTCAAACATCTGAGGTCAGTATACAAATTCAAACATCACAAGCCAGTATACACATTCAAACATCAGAGGCCAGTATACAAGTTCAAACATCAGAGGCCAGTATACAAATTCAAACATCAGAGGCCAGTATACAAGTTCAAGGATCAGAGGCCAGTATACAAATTCCAGCATCAGAGGCCAGTATACACATTCAAGCATCAGAGGCCAGTATACACATTCAAGCATCAGAGGCCAGTGTACAAGTTCAAACATCAGAGGCCAGTATACAAATTCAAGCATCAGAGGCCAGTATACACATTCAAACATCAGAGGCCAGTATACACATTCAAACATCACAGGCCAGTATACAAGTTCAAGCATCAGAGGCCAGTAAAAACATTCAAAAATCAGAGGCCAGTATACACGTTAAAACATCAGGGGCAAGTATACAAGTTCAAGCATCAGAGGCCAGTATACAAGTTCAAAAATCAGAGGCCAGTATACAAGTTCAAACATCAGAGGCCAGTATACAAGTTCAAGCATCAGTGGCCACTATATAAGTTCAAAAATCAGAGGCCAGTATACATGTTCAAACATCAGAGGCCAGTATACAAGTTAAAACATCAGAGGCCAGTATACAAGTTCAAGCATCAGAGGCCAGTATACAAATTCAAGCATCAGAGGCCACTATATACATTCAAGCATCAGAGTCCAGTATACAAGATCAAACATCAGAGGCCAGTATATACATTCAAACATCAGAGGCCAGTATACAAGTTCAAGCATCAGAGGCCAGTATACAACTTCAAGCATCAGAGGCCAGTATACACATTCAAACTTCAGAGGTCGGTATACACATTCAAGCATCAGAGGCCAGTATACAAGTTCAAACATCAGAGGCCAGTATACACATTCAAAAATCAGAGGCCAATATACACATTCAAACATCAGAGACAAGTATACAAGTTCAAGCATCAGAGGTCAGTATACAAATTAAAACATCAGAGGCCAGTATACACATTCAAGCATCAGAGGCCAGTGTACAAGTTCAAACATCAAAGGCCAGTATACACATTCAATCATCAGAGGCCAGTATACAAGTTCAAACATCTGAGGTCAGTATACAAATTCAAACATCACAGGCCAGTGTACACATTCAAGCATCAGAGGCCAGTATACAAGTTCAAACATCAAAGGCCAGTATACAAGTTCAAGCTCCAGAGGCCAGTATACACATTCAAACATCAGAGGCCAGTATACACATTCAAACATCAGAGGTCAGTATACACATTCAAACATCAGAGGCCAGTATACACATTCAAGCATCAGAGGACAGTATTCAAGTTCAAATTTCAGAGGTCAGTGTACACATTCAAACACCAGATGCCAGTATACACATTCAAGCATCAGAGGCCAGTATACAAGTTTAAACATCAGAGGCCAGTGTACAAGTTCAAACATCAGAGGCCAGTATACAAATTCAAACATCAAAGGCCAGTATACAAGTTCAAACATCAGAGGCCAGTATACAAGTTCAAACATCAAAGGCCAGTATACAAGTTAAAGCATCAGAGGCCAATACACACATTCAAGCATCAGAGGCCAATATATAAATTCAAGCATCAGAGGCCAGTATACACATTCAAACATCAGAGGCCAGTATACACATTCAAGCATCAGAGGCCAGTATACACATTCAAGCATCAGAGGCCAGTTTTCAAGTTCAAACATCAGAGGCCAGTATACAAGTTCAAACATCAGAGTCCAGTATACACATTCAAACATCAGAGGCAAGTATACAAGTTCGAGCATCAGAGGCCAGTATAAAAGTTCAAACATCAGAGGCCAGTATACAAGTTCAAGCATCAAAGGCCAGTATACAAATTCAAACATCAGAGGCCAGTATACAAATTCAAACGTCAGAAGCCAGTATAAAAATTCAAAAATCAGAGGCCAGTATACAAATTCAAACATAAGAGGCCAGTATACAATTTCAAACATCAGAGGCCAGTACACAAAT
This sequence comes from Paraescarpia echinospica, assembly GCA_020002185.1. NCBI lineage: Eukaryota > Metazoa > Annelida > Polychaeta > Sabellida > Siboglinidae > Paraescarpia > Paraescarpia echinospica. Next base: position 4,687 of record JAHLWY010001894.1, read on the forward strand.
TCAAACATCAGAGGCCAGTATACAAATTCAAACATCAGAGGCCAGTATACAAGTTCAAGCATCAGAGGCCAGTATACGAATTCAAACATCAGAGGCCAGTATACACATTCAAAAATCAGATGCCATTATACACATTCAAACATCAGTGGCAAGTATACAAGTTCAAGCATCAGAGGCCAGTATACCAGTTCAAACATCAGAAGCCAGTATAAATGTTAAAGCATCAGAGACCAATACACACATTCAAGCATCAGAGGCCAGTATACAAGTTCAAACATCAGAGTCCTGTATACACATTGAAAAATCAGAGGCCAGTATACATGTTCAAATATCAGAGGCCAGTATACAAGTTCAAGCATCAGAGGTCAGTATACACATTCAAGCATCAGAGGCCAGTATACAAGTTCAAACATCAGAGGCCAGTATACAAGTTCAATCATCAGAGGCCAGTATACAAATTCAAGCATCAGAGGCCAGTATACACTTTCAAGCATCAGAGGCCAGTATATACATTCAAGCATCAGAGGCCAGTATACAAGTTCAAACATCAGAGGCCAGTATACACATTCAAAAATCAGAGGCCAATATACACATTCAAACATCAGAGACAAGTATACAAGTTCAAGCATCAGAGGTCAGTATACAAATTAAAACATCAGAGGCCATTATACACATTCAAGCATCAGAGGCCAGTATACAAGTTCAAACATCAAAGGCCAGTATACACATTCAAATATCAGAGGCCAGTATTCAAGTTCAAACATCAGAGGTCAGTATACAAATTCAAACATCACAGGACAGTATACACATTCAAGCATCAGAGGCCAGTATACAAGTTCAAACATCAAAGGCCAGTATACAAGTTTAAGCTCCAGAGGCCAGTATACACATTCAAACATCAGAGGCCGGTATACACATTTAAACATCAGAGGCCAGTATACAAGTTCAAGCATCAGAGGTCACTATACACATTCAAGCATCAGAGGCCAGTATACAAGTTCAAACATCAGAGGCTAGTATACAAGTTCAAACATCAGAGGCCAGTATACAAGTTCAATCATCAGAGGCCAGTATACAAATTCAAGCATCAGAGGCCAGTATACACTTTCAAGCATCAGAGGCCAGTATATACATTCAAGCATCAGAGGCCAGTATACAAGTTCAAACATCAGAGGCCAGTGTACACATTCAAAAATCAGAGGCCAATATACACATTCAAACATCAGAGACAAGTATACAAGTTCAAGCATCAGAGGTCAGTATACAAATTAAAACATCAGAGGCCATTATACACATTCAAGCATCAGAGGCCAGTATACAAGTTCAAACATCAAAGGCCAGTATACACATTCAAATATCAGAGGCCAGTATTCAAGTTCAAACATCAGAGGTCAGTATACAAATTCAAACATCACAGGACAGTATACACATTCAAGCATCAGAGGCCAGTATACAAGTTCAAACATCAAAGGCCAGTATACAAGTTTAAGCTCCAGAGGCCAGTATACACATTCAAACATCAGAGGCCGGTATACACATTCAAACATCAGAGGCCAGTATACACATTCAAACAGCAGAGGGCAGTATACACATTCAAGCATCAGAGGACAGTATTCAAGTTCAAATTTCAGAGGTCAGTATACACATTCAAACATCAGATGCCAGTATACACATTCAAGCATCAGAGGCCAGTATACAAGTTTAAACATCAGAGGCCAGTGTACAATTTCAAACATCAGAGGCCAGTATACAAATTCAAACATCAGAGGCTAGTATACAAGTTCAAACATCAGTGGCCAGTATACAAGTTCAAACATCAAAGGCCAGTATACAAGTTCAAGCATCAGAGGTCAATACACACATTCAAGCTTCAGAGGCCAATATACAAATTCAAGCATCAGAGGCCAGTATACACATTCAAACATCAGAGGCCAGTATACACATTCAAGCATCAGAGGCCAGTATACACATTCAAGCATCACAGGCCAGTATACAAGTTCAAACATCAGAGGCCAGTATTCAAGTTCAAACATCAGAGGCCAGTATACAAGTTCAAACATCAGAGTCCAGTATACACATTCAAACATCAGAGGCAAGTATACAAGTTCAAGCATCAGAGGCCAGTATACAAGTTCAAACATCAGAGGCCAGTATACAAGTTCAAGCATCAGAGGCCAGTATACAAATTCAAACATCAGAGGCCAGTATACAAATTCAAACGTCAGAAGCTAGAATAAAAATTCAAAAATCAGAGGCCAGTATACAAATTCAAACATAAGAGGTCAGTATACAATTTCAAACATCAGAGGGCAGTACACAAATTCAAACATCAGAGGCCAGTATACAAATTCAAACATCAGAGGCCAGTATACAAGTTCAAGCGTCAGAGGCCAGAATACAAATTCAAACATCAGAGGCCAGAATACAAATTCAAACATCAGAGGCCATTATTCACATTCAAAAATCAGTGGCAAGTATACAAGTTCAAGCATCAGAGGCCAGTATACCAGTTCAAACATCAGAAGCCAGTATAAAAGTTAAAGCATCAGATACCAATACACACATTCAAGCATCAGAGGCCAGTATACAAGTTCAAACATCAGAGTCCAGTATACACATTGAAAAATCAGAGGCCAGTATACATGTTCAAACATCAGAGGCCAGTATACAAGTTCAAGCATCAGAGGCCAGTATACACATTCAAGCATCAGAGGCCAGTATACAAGTTCAAACATCAGAGGCCAGTACACAAGTTCAAGCATCAGAGGCCAGTATACAAATTCAAGCATCAGAGGCCAGTATGCACATTCAAGCATCAGAGGCCATTATACACATTTAAGCATCAGAGGCCAGTATACAAGTTCAAACATCAAAGGCCAGTATACACATTCAAACATCAGAGGCCAGTATACAAGTTCAAACATCAGAGGTCAGTATACAAATTCAAACATCACAGGCCAGTATACACATTCAAGCATCAGAGGCCAATATACAAATTCAAACATCAGAGGCCAGTATACAAGTTCAAAAATCAGAGGACAGTATACAAATCCAAACATCAGAGGCCAGTATACAAGTTCAAACATCAGAGGCCAGTATACAAGTTCAAATATCAGAGGCCAGTATACAAATTCAAACATCAGAGGCCAGTATACAAGTTCAAGCATCAGATGCCTGTATACACATTCAAAAATCAGGGGCCACTATACACCTTAAAACATCAGAGGCAAGTATACAAGTTCAAACATCAGAGGCCAGTATACAAGTTCAAACATCAGAGGCCAGTATACAAATTCAAACATCAGAGGCCCGTATACAAGTTCAAGCATCAGAGGCCTGTAAACACATTCAAAAATCAGAGGCCAATTTACACATTCAAACATCAGAGGCAAGTATACAGGTTCAAGCATCAGAGGCCAGTATACAAGTTCAAAAATCAGAGGCCAGTATACAAATTCAAACATCAGAGGCCAGTATACAAATTCAAACATCACAGTCCAGTATATACATAGAAAAATCAGAGGCCAATATACACATTCAAACATCAGAGGCAAGTATACAAGTTCAAGCATCAGAGGCCAGTATACAAGTTCAAAAATCAGAGGCCAGTATACAAGTTCAAACATCAGAGGCCAGTATACAAGTTCAAGCATCAAAGGCTAGTATACACATTCAAGCATCAGAGGCCAGTATACAAGTTCAAACATCAGAGGCCAGTATACAAGTTAAAACATCAGAGGCCAGTATACAAGTTCAAGCATCAGAGGCCAGTATACATATTCAAGCACCAGAGGCCAGTATACACATTCAAGCATCAGAGGCCAGTATATACATTCAAGCATCAAAAGCCAGTATACAAGTTCAAACATCAGAGGCCAGTATATACATTCAAACATCAGAGGCCAGTATACAAGTTCAAGTATCAGAGGCCAGTATACAACTTCAAGTATCAGAGGCCAGTATACACATTCAAACTTCAGAGGCCGGTATACACATTCAAGCATCAGAGGCCAGTATACAAGTTCAAACATCAGAGGCCAGTGTACACATTCAAAAATCAGAGGCCAATATACACATTCAAACATCAGAGACAAGTATACAAGTTCAAGCATCAGAGGTCAGTATACAAATTAAAACATCAGAGGCCAGTACACAAATTCAAACATCAGAGGCCAGTATACAAATTCAAACATCAGAGGCCATTATACAAGTTGAAGCCTTCAGAGGCCAGTATACAAATTCAAACATCAGAGGCCAGTATACACATTCAAAAATCAGAAGCGATTATACACATTCAAAAATCAGTGGCATGTATACAAGTTCAAGCATCAGAGGCCAGTATACAAGTTCAAACAAAAGAGTCCAGTATACACATTGAAAAATCAGAGGCCAGTATACATGTTCAAACATCAAAGGCCAGTATACAAGTTCAAGCATCAGAGGCCAGTATACACATTCAAGCATCAGAGGCCAGTATACAAGTTCAAACATCACAGGCCAGTATACAAGTTAAAACATTAGAGGCCAGTATAAAAGTTCAAGCATCAGAGGCCAGTATACAAATTCAAGCATCAGAGGCCAGTATACAAGTTCAAGCATGAGATGCCTGTATACACAATAAAAAATCAGGGGCCAGTATACACATTAAAACATCAGAGGCAAGTATACAATTCAAGCTTCAGAGGCCAGTATACAAGTTCAAACATCAGAGGCCAGTATACAAATTCAAACATCAGAGGCCAGTATACAAGTTCAAGCATCAGAGGCCTGTAAACACATTCAAAAATCAGAGGCCAGTATACACATTCAAACATCAGAGGCAAGTATACAAGTTCAAGCGTCAGAGGACAGTATACAAGTTCAAAAATCAGAGGCCAGTATACAAGATCAAACATCAGAGGCCAGTATACAAATTCAAACATCAGATTCCAGTATACATATTGAAAAATCAGAGGCCAGTATACATGTTCAAACATCAGAGGCCAGTATACAAGTTCAAGCATCAGAGGCTAGTATACACATTCAAGCATCAGAAGCCAGTATACAAGTTCAAACATCAGAGGCCAGTATACAACTTAAAACATCAGAGGCCAGTATACAATTTCAAGCATCAGAGGCCAGTATACAAATTCAAGCACCAGAGGCCAGTATACACATTCAAGCATCAGTGGCCAGTATATACATTCAAGCATCAGAGGCCAGTATACAAGTTCAAACATCAGAGGCCAGTATAAAAATTCAAACATCAGAGGCCAGTATACATATTCAAACATCAGAGGCCAATATACAAATTCAAACATCAGAGGCCAGTACACAAGTTCAAAAATCAGAGGTCAGAATACAAATCCAAACATCAGAGGCCAGTATACAAGTTCAAGCATCAGACGCCTGTATACACATTCAAAAATCAGAGGCAAGTATACACATTAAAACACCAGAGGCAAGTATACAAGTTCAAGCATCAGAAGCCAGTATACAAGTTAAAACATCAGAGGCCAGTATACAAATTCAAACATCAGAGTCCAGTATACAATTTCAAGCATCAGAGGCCTGTAAAAACATTCAAAAATCAGAGGCTAGTATACAAGTTCAAGCATCAGAGGCCAGTATACAAGTTCAAAAATCAGAGGCCAGTATACAAGTTCAAACATCAGAGGCCAGTATACAATTTCAAACATCAGAGTCCAGTATACACATTGAAAAATCAGAGGCCAATATACATGTTCAAACATCAGAGGCCAGTATACAAGTTCAAGCATCAAAGGCTAGTATACACATTCAAGCATCAGAGGCCAGTATACAAGTTCAAACATCAGAGGCCAGTATACAAGTTAAAACATCAGAGGCCAGTATACAAGTTCAAGCATCAGAGGCCAGTATACAAATTCAAGCACCAGAGGCCAGTATACACATTCAAGCATCAGAGGCCAGTATATACATTCAAGCATCAGAGGCCAGTATACAAGTTCAAACATCAGAGGCCAGTATATACATTCAAACATCAGAGGCCAGTATACAACTTCAAGCATCAGAGGCCAGTATACACATTCAAACTTCAGAGGCCGGTATACACATTCAAGCATCAGAGGCCAGTATACAAGTTCAAACATCAGTGGCCAGTATACACATTCAAAAATCAGAGGCCAATATACACATTCAAACAACAGAGACAAGTATACAAGTTCAAGCATCAGAGGTCAGTATACAAATTAAAACATCAGAGGCCAGTACACAAATTCAAACATCAGAGGCCAGTATACAAATTCAAACATCAGAGGCCATTATACAAGTTCAAGCCTTCAGAGGCCAGTATACAAATTCAAACATCAGAGGCCAGTATACACATTAAAAAATCAGAAGCCATTATACACATTCAAAAATCAGTGGCATGTATACAAGTTCAAGCATCAGAAGCCAGTATAAAAGTTAAAGCATCAGATACCAATACACACATTCAAGCATCAGAGGCCAGTATACAAGTTCAAACATCAGAGTCCAGTATACACATTGAAAAATCAGAGGCCAGTATACATGTTCAAACATCAGAGGCCAGTATACCAGTTCAAACATCAGAAGCCAGTATAAAAGTTAAAGCATCAGATACCAATACACACATTCAAGCATCAGAGGCCAGTATACAATTTCAAACATCAGAGTCCAGTATACACATTGATAAATCAGAGGCCAGTATACATGTTCAAACATCAGAGGCCAGTATACAATTTGAAGCATCAGAGGCCAGTATACACATTCAAACTTCAGATGCCAATATCCACATTCAAACATCAGAGACAAGTATACAAGTTCAAGCATCAGAGGTCAGTATACAAATTAAAACATCAGAGGCCAGTATACACATTCAAGCATCAGAGGCCAGTATACAAGTTCAAACATCAAAGGCCAGTATACACATTCAAACATCAGAGGCCAGTATACAAGTTCAAACATCTGAGGTCAGTATACAAATTCAAACATCACAGGCCAGTGTACACATTCAAGCATCAGAGGCCAGTATACAAGTTCAAACATCAAAGGCCAGTATACATGTTCAAGCTCCAGAGGCCAGTATACACATTCAAACATCAGAGTCCAGTATACAAGTTCAAGCATCAGAGGCCAGTATACACATTCAAACATCAGAGGCCAGTATACAAGTTCAAGCATCAGAGGCCAGTATACAAGTTCAAAAATCAGAGGCCAGTATACAAGTTCAAACATCAGAGGCCAGTATACAAGTTCAAACATCAGAGGCCAGTATACAAATTTAAACACCAGAGGCCAGTATACACATTCAAACATCAGAGGCCAGTATACAAATTCAAACATCAGAGGCCAGTGTACAAATTCAAACATCAGAGTCCAGCATACAAGTTCAAAAATCAGAGGCAAGTATACAAATCCAAACATCAGAGGCCAGTATACAAGTTCAAGCATCAGAGGCCAGTATACAAATTCAAGCATCAGAGGCCAGTATACACATTCAAGCATCAGAGGCCGGTATATACATTCAAGCATCAGAGGCCAGTATACAAGTTCAAACATCAGAGGCCAGTATACAAATTCAAACATCAGAGGCCAGTATACATATTCAAACATCAGAGGCCAATATACAAATTCAAACATCAGAGGCCAGTATACAAGTTCAAAAATCAGAGGTCAGAATACAAATCCAAACATCAGAGGCCAGTATACAAGTTCAAGCATCAGACGCCTGTATACACATTCAAAAATCAGAGGCAAGTATACACATTAAAACACCAGAGGCAAGTATACAAGTTCAAGCATCAGAAGCCAGTATACAAGTTAAAACATCAGAGGCCAGTATACAAATTCAAACATCAGAGTCCAGTATACAATTTCAAGCATCAGAGGCCTGTAAAAACATTCAAAAATCAGAGGCCAGTATACACGTTCAAACAACAGGGGCAAGTATACAAGTTCAAGCATCAGAGGCCAGTATACAAGTTCAAAAATCAGAGGCCAGTATACAAGTTCAAACATCAGAGGCCAGTATACAAATTCAAACATCAGAGTCCAGTATACACATTGAAAAATCAGAGGCCAGTATACATGTTCAAACATCAGAGGCCAGTATACAAGTTCAAGCATCAGAGGCTAGTATACACATTCAAGCATCAGAGGCCAGTATACAAGTTCAAACATCAGAGGCCAGTATACAAGTTAAAACATCAGAGGCCAGTATACAATTTCAAGCATCAGAGGCCAGTATACAAATTCAAGCACCAGAGGCCAGTATACACATTCAAGCATCAGTGGCCAGTATATACATTCAAGCATCAGAGGCCAGTATACAAGTTGAAACATCAGAGGCCAGTATATACATTCAAACATCAGAGGCCAGTATACAAGTTCAAGCATCAGAGGCCAGTATACAACTTCAAGCATCAGAGGCCAGTATACACATTCAAACTTCTGAGGCCGGTATACACATTCAAGCATCAGAGGCCAGTATACAAGTTCAAACAGTAGAGGCCAGTAAACAAGTTCAAGCATCAGAGGCCAGTATACAAATTCAAACATCAGTGGCCAGTATACAAATTCAAAAATCAGAGGCCAGTATACAAATTCAAACATCAGAAGCCAGTATAAAAATTCAAAAATGATAGGCCAGTATACAAATTCAAACACCAGAGGCCAGTATACACATTCAAACATCAGAGACAAGTATACAAGTTCAAACATCAGAGGCCAGTATACAAGTTCAAACATCAGAGGCCAGTATACAAATTCAAACATCAGAGGCCAGTATACAAGTTCAAGCATCAGAGGCCAGTATACACATTCAACAATCAGAGGCCAGTATACACATTCAAACATCAGAGGCAAGTATACAAGTTCAAGCATCAGATGCCAGTATACAATTTCAAACATCAGAAGCCAGTATAAACGTTGAAGCAGCAGAGGCCAATACACACATTCAAGCATCAGAGGCCAGTATATAAGTTCAAACATCAGAGTCCAGTATATATATTGAAACATCAGAGGTCAGAATACATGTTCAAACATCATAGGCCAGTATACAAGTTCAAGCATCAGAGGCCAGTATACAAATTCAAGCATCAGAGGCCAGTATACACATTCAAGCATCAGAGGCCAGTATATACATTCAAGCATCAGAGGCCAGTATACATGTTCAAACATCAGAGGCCAGTATACAAATTTAAACACCAGAGGCCAGTATACACATTCAAACATCAGAGGCCAGTATACAAATTCAAACATCAGAGGCCAGTGTACAAATTCAAACATCAGAGGCCAGCATACAAGTTCAAAAATCAGAGGCAAGTATACAAATCCAAACATCAGAGGCCAGGATAGAAGTTCAAGCATCAGAGGCCAGTATACAAATTCAAGCATCAGAGACCAGTATACACATTCAAGCATCAGAGGCCAGTATATACATTCAAGCATCAGAGGCCAGTATACAAGTTCAAACATCAGAGGCCAGTATAAAAATTCAAACATCAGAGGCCAGTATACATATTCAAACATCAGAGGCCAATATACAAATTCAAACATTAGAGGCCAGTATACAAGTTCAAAAATCAGAGGTCAGAATACAAATCCAAACATCAGAGGCCAGTATACAAGTTCAAGCATCAGACGCCTGTATACACATTCAAAAATCAGAGGCAAGTATACACATTAAAACACCAGAGGCAAGTATACAAGTTCAAGCATCAGAAGCCAGTATACAAGTTAAAACATCAGAGGCCAGTATACAAATTCAAACA
>JAHLWY010001895.1:0-14439 GCA_020002185.1 Paraescarpia echinospica
AAACTCACTGCACTCTTACAGTGGCTAGATGGTACACCCCACAGCTGTGAAGTATAAAACTCACTGCACTCTTACAGTGGCTAGATGGTACACCCCATAGCTGTGAAGTATAAAACTCACTGCACTCATACAGTGGCTAGATGGTACACCCCACAGCTGTGAAGTATAAAACTCTCTGTACTCTTACAGTGGCTAGATGGTACACCCCACAGCTGTGAAGTATAAAACTCACTGCACTCTTACAATGGCTAGATGGTATGCCCCACAGCTGTGAAGTATAAAACTCACTGCACTCTTACAGTGGCTAGACAGTACACCCCACAGCTGTGAAGTATAAAACTCACTGCACTCTTACAGTGGCTAGACAGTACACCCCACAGCTGTGAAGTATAAAACTCACTGCATTCTTAGTGGCTAGATGGTACACCCCACAGCTGTGAAGTATAAAACTCACTGCACTCTTACAGTGGCTAGATGGTACACCCCACAGCTGTGAAGTATAAAACTCACTGCACTCTTACAGTGGCTAGATGGTACACCCCACAGCTGTGAAGTATAAAACTCACTGCACTCTTACAGTGGCTAGATGGCACACCACACAGCTGTGAAGTATAAAACTCACTGCACTCTTACAGTGGCTAGATGGTACACCCCACAGCTGTGAAGTATAAAACTCACTGCACTCTTACAGTGGCTAGATGGTACACCCCACAGTTGTGAAGTATAAAACTCACTGCACTCTTACAGTGGTTAGATGGTACACCCCACAGCTGTGAAGTATAAAACTCACTGCCCTCTTACAGTGGCTAGACAGTACACCCCACAGCTGTGAAGTATAAAACTCACTGCACTCTTACAGTGGCTAGATGGTACACCCCATAGCTGTGAAGTATAAAACTCACTGCACTCTTACAGTGGCTAGACAGTACACCCCACAGCTGTGAAGTATAAAACTCACTGCACTCTTACAGTGGCTAGATGGTATCCCACAGCAGTGAAGTATAAAACTCACTCCTCTTACAGTGGCTAGATGGTACACCCCACAGCTGTGAAGTATAAAACTCACTGCACTCTTACAGTGGCTAGATAGTACACCCCACAGCTGTGAATCATACAACTCACTGCACTCTTACAGTGCCTAGATGGTACACCCCACAGCTGTGAAGTATAAAACTCACTGCACTCTTACAGTGGCTAGATGGTACACCCCACAGCTGTGAAGTATAAAACTCACTGCACTCTTACAGTGGCTAGATGGTACACCCCACAGCTGTGATGTATAAAACTCACTACACTCTTACAGTGGCTAGATGGTACACCCCACAGCTGTGAAGTATAAAACTCACTGCACTCTTACAGTGGCTAGATGGTACACCCCACAGCTGTGAAGTATAAAAATCACTGCATTCATACAGTGGCTAGATGGTACACCCCACAGCTGTGAAGTATAAAACTCACTGCACTCTTACAGTGGCTAGATGGTACACCCCACAGCTGTGAAGTATAAAACTCACTGCACTCTTACAGTGGCTAGATGGTACACCCCACAGCTGTGAAGTATAAAACTCACTGCACTCTTACAGTGGCTAGATAGTATCCCACAGCTGTGAAGTATAAAACTCACTGCACTCTTACAGTGGCTAGATGGTACACCCCACAGCTTTGAAGTATAAAACTCACTGCACTCTTACAGTGGCTACACAGTACACCCCACAGCTGTGAATCATACAACTCACTGCACTCTTACAGTGCCTAGATGGTACACCCCACAGCTGTGAAGTATACAAATCACTGCATTCTTACAGTGGCTAGACAGTACACCCCACAGCTGTGAAGTATAAAACTCACTGCACTCTTACAGTGGCTAGATGGTACACCCCACAGCTTTGAAGTATAAAACTCACTGCACTCTTACAGTGGCTAGATGGTACACCCCACAGCTGTGAAGTATAAAACTCACTGTACTCTTACAGTGGTTAGATGGTACACCCCACAGCTGTGAAGTATAAAACTCACTGCACTCTTACAGTGGCTAGATAGTACACCCCACAGCTGTGAAGTATAAAACTCACTGCACTCTTACAGTGGCTAGATGGTACACCCCACAGCTGTGAAGTATAAAACTCACTGCACTCTTACAGTGGCTAGATGGTACACCCCACAGCTGTGAAGTATAAAACTCACTGCACTCTTACAGTGGCTAGATAGTACACCCCACAGCTGTGAATCATACAACTCACTGCACTCTTACAGTGCCTAGATGGTACACCCCACAGCTGTGAAGTATACAACTCACTGCACTCTTACAGTGGCTAGATGGTACACCCCACAGTTGTGAAGTATAAAACTCACTGCACTCTTACAGTGGCTAGATGGTACACCCCACAGCTGTGATGTATAAAACTCACTACACTCTTACAGTGGCTAGATGGTACACCCCACAGCTGTGAAGTATAAAACTCACTGCACTCTTACAGTGGCTAGATGGTACACCCCACAGCTGTGAAGTATAAAAATCACTGCATTCATACAGTGGCTAGATGGTACACCCCACAGCTGTGAAGTATAAAACTCACTGCACTCTTACAGTGGCTAGATGGTACACCCCACAGCTGTGAAGTATAAAACTCACTGCACTCTTACAGTGGCTAGATGGTACACCCCACAGCTGTGAAGTATAAAACTCACTGCACTCTTACAGTGGCTAGATGGTATCCCACAGCTGTGAAGTATAAAACTCACTGCACTCTTACAGTGGCTAGATGGTACACCCCACAGCTTTGAAGTATAAAACTCACTGCACTCTTACAGTGGCTACACAGTACACCCCACAGCTGTGAATCATACAACTCACTGCACTCTTACAGTGCCTAGATGGTACACCCCACAGCTGTGAAGTATACAAATCACTGCATTCTTACAGTGGCTAGACAGTACACCCCACAGCTGTGAAGTATAAAACTCACTGCACTCTTACAGTGGCTAGATGGTACACCCCACAGCTTTGAAGTATAAAACTCACTACACTCTTACAGTGGCTAGATGGTACACCCCACAGCTGTGAAGTATAAAACTCACTGTACTCTTACAGTGGTTAGATGGTACACCCCACAGCTGTGAAGTATAAAACTCATTGCACTCTTACAGTGGCTAGACAGTACACCCCACAGCTGTGAAGTAAAAAACTCACTGCACTCTTACAGTGGCTAGATGGTACACCCCACAGCTGTGAAGTATAAAAATCACTGCATTCATACAGTGGCTAGATGGTACACCCCACAGCTGTGAAGTATAAAACTCACTGCACTCTTACAGTGGCTAGATGGTACACCCCACAGTTGTGAAGTATAAAACTCACTGCACTCTTACAGTGGTTAGATGGTACACCCCACAGCTGTGAAGTATAAAACTCACTGCACTCATACAGTGGCTAGACAGTACACCCCACAGCTGTGAAGTATAAAACTCACTGCACTCTTACAGTGGCTATATGGTACACCCCAGCTGTGAGTATAAAACTCACTGCACTCTTACAGTGGCTAGATGGTACACCCCACAGCTGTGAAGTATAAAACTCACTGCACTCTTACAGTGGCTAGATGGTACACCCCACAGCTGTGAAGTATAAAACTCACTGCACTCTTACGGTGGCTGGATGGTACACCCACGGCTGTGAGTGAAACTCACTGCACTCTTACGGTGGCTAGATGGTATCCCACAGCTGTGAAGTATAAAACTCACTGCACTCTTACAGTGGCTAGATGGTACACCCCACAGCTTTGAAGTATAAAACTCACTGCACTCTTACAGTGGCTAGACAGTACACCCCACAGCTGTGAATCATACAACTCACTGCACTCTTACAGTGCCTAGATGGTACACCCCACAGCTGTGAAGTATACAAATCACTGCATTCTTACAGTGGCTAGACAGTACACCCCACAGCTGTGAAGTATAAAACTCACTGCACTCTTACAGTGGCTAGATGGTATACCCCACAGCTGTGAAGTATAAAACTCACTGCACTCTTACAGTGGCTAGACAGTACACCCCACAGCTGTGAAGTATAAAACTCACTGCACTCTTACAGTGGCTAGATGGTACACCCCACAGCTTTGAAGTATAAAACTCACTGCACTCTTACAGTGGCTAGATGGTACACCCCACAGCTGTGAAGTATAAAACTCACTGTACTCTTACAGTGGTTAGATGGTACACCCCACAGCTGTGAAGTATAAAACTCATTGCACTCTTACAGTGGCTAGACAGTACACCCCACAGCTGTGAAGTAAAAAACTCACTGCACTCTTACAGTGGCTAGATGGTACACCCCACAGCTGTGAAATATAAAACTCACTGCACTCTTACAGTAGCTAGATGGTACACCCCACAGCTGTGAAGTATAAAACTCAGTGCACTCTTACAGTGGCTAGATGGTACACCCCACAGCTGTGAAGTATAAAACTCACTGCACTCTTACAGTGGCTAGATGGTACACCCCACAGCTGTGAAGTATAAAACTCACTGCACTCTTACAGTGGCTAGATGGTACACCCCACAGCTGTGAAGTATAAAACTCACTGCACTCTTACAGTGGCTAGATGGTACACCCCACAGCTGTGAAGTATAAAACTCACTGCACTCTTACAGTGGCTAGATGGTACACCCCACAGCTGTGAAGTATAAAACTCACTGCACTCTTACAGTGGCTAGATAGTATACCCCACATCTGTGAAGTATAAAACACATTGCACTCTTACAGTGGCTAGACAGTACACCCCACAGCTGTGAAGTATAAAACTCACTGCACTCTTACAGTGGCTAGATGGTACACCCCATACCCAGGAAGCATAAAACCTACCTGCACTCTTTACATGGTTATTAGATAGGAAGTACAACTTTACCAGCCGTGGAAGCGCATAAAACTCACCGCACCTTACAGTGGCTTGGGATGGCATCCCACAGCCATGAAGTATAAAACCTTACCGCACCTGGTTATGGCTTGATGGTACACCCTACAGCCGTGTAGCTAAAACTCACTGCACTCTTACAGTGGCTAGATGGTACACCCCACAGTTGTGAAGTATAAAACTCACTGCACTCTTACAGTGGCTAGATGGTACACCCCACAGCTGTGATGTATAAAACTCACTGCACTCTTACAGTGGCTAGATGGTACACCCCACAGCTGTGAAGTATAAAACTCACTGCACTCTTACAGTGGCTAGATGGTACACCCCACAGCTGTGAAGTATAAAAATCACTGCATTCTTACAGTGGCTAGATGGTACACCCCACAGCTGTGAAGTATAAAACTCACTGCACTCTTACAGTGGCTAGATGGTACACCCCACAGTTGTGAAGTATAAAACTCACTGCACTCTTACAGTGGTTAGATGGTACACCCCACAGCTGTGAAGTATAAAACTCACTGCACTCTTACAGTGGCTAGACAGTACACCCCACAGCTGTGAAGTATAAAACTCACTGCACTCTTACAGTGGCTAGATGGTACACCCCACAGCTGTGAAGTATAAAACTCACTGCACTCTTACAGTGGCTAGATGGTACACCCCGCAGCTGTGAAATATAAAACTCACTGCATTCTTACAGTGGCTAGATGGTACACCCCACAGCTGTGAAGTATAAAACTCACTGCACTCTTACAGTGGCTATATGGTACAATCCCACAGCCGTGAAGTATAAAACTCACTCGCACCTACAGTGGCTAGATGGCACCCCACAGCTGTAGCTATAAACTCACTGCACTCCTTACAGTGGCTAGATGGTACACCCCACAGCTGTGAAGTATAAAAACTCTCACTGCACCTTTGGCTAGTGGCTAGATGGTACACCCCACAGCTGTGAAGTATAAAACTCACTGCACTCTTACAGTGGCTAGATGGTACACCCCACAGCTGTGAAGTATAAAACTCACTGCACTCTTACAGTGGCTAGATGGTACACCCCACAGCTTTGAAGTATAAAACTCACTGCACTCTTACAGTGGCTAGACAGTACACCCCACAGCTGTGAATCATACAACTCACTGCACTCTTACAGTGCCTAGATGGTACACCCCACAGCTGTGAAGTATACAAATCACTGCATTCTTACAGTGGCTAGACAGTACACCCCACAGCTGTGAAGTATAAAACTTACTGCACTCTTACAGTGGCTAGGTAGTACACCCCACAGCTGTGAAGTATAAAACTCACTACACTCTTACAGTGGCTAGACAGTACACCCCACAGCTGTGAAGTATAAAACTCACTGCACTCTTACAGTGGCTAGATGGTATACACCACAGCTGTGAAGTATAAACCTCACTGCACTCTTACAGTGGCTAGATGGTACCCCCCACAGCTGTGAAGTAAAAAACTCACTGCACTCTTACAGTGGCTAGACAGCACACCCCACAGATGTGAAGTATAAAACTCACTGCACTCTTACAATGGCTAGATGGTATGCCCCACAGCTGTGAAGTATAAAACTCACTGCACTCTTACAGTGGCTAGACAGTACACCCCACAGCTGTGAAGTATAAAACTCACTGCACTCTTACAGTGGCTAGATGGTACACCCCACAGCTGTGAAGTATAAAACTCATTGCACTCTTACAGTGGCTAGATGGTACACCCCACAGCTGTGAAGCATACAACTCATTGCACTCTTACAGTGGCTAGATAGTACACCCCATAGCTGTGAAATATACAACTCATTGCACTCTTACAGTGGCTAGATAGTACACCCCACAGCTGTGAAGTATAAAACTCACTGCACCTGGCGAAAGTGGCTAGACAGTGAGAATCCTTACCGCCAGCCGTGAAGTATAAACCACTGCACCTTACAGTGGCTAGATGGTACACCCGCCAGCCGGGTGAAGTAAGCAAACCCACCGCACTCTTACAGTGGCCGATGGCAACTTTCTACAGGCCGTGAAGTGGCAAACCCACTGCACTCCACAGTGGCGACAACCCCACAGCCGTGAAGCATAAAACCCACCGCACCTTACAGTGGCCAGGATGGCACAATCCACAGCCAAAAGGGAAGTATAAAACCCACCGCACCTTTACAGTGGCTAGATGAATCCTCCTCCCGCACAGCTGCAGCATAAAACTCACTGCACTCTTACAGTGGCTAGATGGTACACCCCACAGCTTTGAAGTATAAAACTCACTGCACTCTTACAGTGGCTAGACAGTACACCCCACAGCTGTGAAGCATACAACTCACTGCACTCTTACAGTGCCTAGATGGTACACCCCACAGCTGTTAAGTATACAACTCACTGCACTCTTACAGTGGCTAGATGGTACACCCCACAGCTGTGAAGTATAAAACTCACTGCACTCTTTCAGTGGCTAGATGGTACACCCCACAGCTGTGAAGAGTAAAACTCACTGCACTCTTACAGTGGCTAGATGGTACACCCCACAGCCGTGAAGTATAAAACTCACTGCACTCTTACAGTGGCTAGATGGTACACCCCATAGCTGTGAAGTATAAAACTCACTGCACTCATACAGTGGCTAGATGGTACACCCCACAGCTGTGAAGTATACAACTCACTGCACTCTTACAGTGGCTAGATAGTATACCCCACAGCTGTGAAGTATAAAACTCATTGCACTCTTACAGTGGCTAGACAGTACACCCCACAGCTGTGAAGTATAAAACTCACTGCACTCTAACAGTGGCTAGATGGTACACCCCACAGCTGTGAAGTATAAAACTCACTGCACTCTTACAGTGGCTAGACAGTACACCCCACAGCTGTGAAGTATAAAACTCACTGCACTCTTACAGTGGCTAGATGGTATACCCCACAGATGTGAAGTATAAAACTCACTGCACTCTTACAGTGGCTAGATGGTACACCCCACAGCTGTGAAGTATAAAACTCACTGCACTCTTACAGTGGCTAGACAGTACACCCCACAGCTGTGAATCA
Organism: Paraescarpia echinospica; assembly: GCA_020002185.1. Classification (NCBI taxonomy): domain Eukaryota; kingdom Metazoa; phylum Annelida; class Polychaeta; order Sabellida; family Siboglinidae; genus Paraescarpia; species Paraescarpia echinospica. The sequence continues at coordinate 7,955 of JAHLWY010001895.1, forward strand.
TACAACTCACTGCACTCTTACAGTGCCTAGATGGTACACCCCACAGCTGTGAAGTATACAACTCACTGCACTCTTACAGTGGCTAGATGGTACACCCCACAGCTGTGAAGTATAAAACTCACTGCACTCTTACAGTGGCTAGATGGTACACCCCACAGCTGTGAATCAAACAACTGGTAATGTATTCCCATAGAATCAGACATAAACCTACTAAGCTGTATGTGGACACATTTACTTGAAGCATGAAAACAGGACTATAGAAAAATTGACACATTACTGTTTTATTGTAGTTAGACATACGTATCAGATCTTCACAGATGTACAGTCAATGTTAAATTTTGTTTAAACCATGTTTACATGTCTGCAATCAAGCAACAATTTGACAAATATAAATACTTCAAATTGATCAATGCAGAGATAAATAGATCAAAACAAATAAACATGTAATATGATAACAGATCTATAGATGTTTAAATTATTTAAAAAATGTAAATAACAAAAATAAATCATGCCATGGATGCTATGATGTAAATTAAATATTTTTCTGCCGGTTTTTATCTGCCAGAGTAAGGCTTGAAGTTCTTCTACAACTAAAACTTTCCATCCAATACAAAAACCAACAGGGATCAGATGAACATGGTGAAGCAATGAGAAACTTCATTGTTAAGCATTGTATCCATAGTTTTTGAGCAAAGCCAAACCGGAGTTTGTTGAAAATAGACCTATGTATCCTGATACAGTCTTTGCATGACATTTAGATGACATTTAAAAAATTTCAAAGTTCAATGATTTCACATGTTCCAGAGTCACATTCATAACAGTTATTATGCTATGATATCAAAATCAAATGTTGATGTGTTACTGGGTATCTATGATTTATAATTGTGATTTCTTCGGTTAAAATGGGTTTCGGTGTCAGATGAACACTTTATCAAATGATAGATGTAAAAGTTTATCATTCAAAAAAGGAAAGATAAACACCAGAGGAAGCTTTTCTACATTTCTCAAGGAAACATGTGGATTATGGGCCTTTTTTATATACCTTCACAGCTGGCTTGCAGAATGTATACCTCCACACCCGGCTTGTAGAATGTATACCTCCACACCTGGCTTGTAGAATGTATACCTCCACACCTGGCTTGTAGAATGTATACCTCCACACCTGGCTTGTAGAATGTATACCTCCACACCTGGCTTGTAGAATGTATACCTCCACACCTGGCTTGTAGAATGTATACCTCCACACCTGGCTTGTAGAATGTATACCTGCACACCTGGCTTGTAGAACGTATACCTCCACACCTGGCTTGTAGAATGTATACCTCCACACCTGGCTTGCAGAATGTATACCTCCACACCTGGCTTGTAGAATGTATACCTCCACACCTGGCTTGTAGAATGTATACCTCCACACCTGGCTTGTAGAATGTATACCTCCACACCTTGCTTGCAGAATGTATCCCTCCACACACCTGGCTTGCAGAATGTATGCCTCCACACCTGGCTTGCAGAATGTGTACCTCCACACACCTGGCTTGTAGAATGTATACCTCCACACCTTGCTTGCAGAATGTATACCTCCACACACCTGGCTTGTAGAATGTATACCTCCACACCTGGCTTGCAGAATGTATACCTCCACACAAATAGCTTGCAGAATGTATACCTCCACACCTGGCTTGCTGAATGTATACCTCCACACCTGGCTTGCTGAATGTATAACTCCACACCTGGCTTACAGAAAGTATCCCTCCACACCTGGCTTGCAGAATGTATACCTCCACACCTGGCTTACAGAAAGTATCCCTCCACACCTGGCTTGCAGAATGTATACCTCCACACCTTGCTTGCTGAATGTATACCTCCACACCTGGCTTACAGAAAGTATCCCTCCACACCTGGCTTACAGAAAGTATCCCTCCACACCTGGCTTGCAGAATGTATACCTCCACACCTGGCTTGCAGAATGTATACCTCCACACCTGGCTTGCAGAATGTACATCTCCACACCTGGCTTGCAGTATGTATACTTCCACACCTGGCTTACAGAATGTATACCTCCACACCTGGTTTGCAGTATGTATACCTCCACACCTGGCTTGCAGAATGTATACCTCCACACCTGGCTTGCAGAATGTATACCTCCACACCTGGCTTGCAGAATGTATACCTCCACACCTGGCTTGCAGAATGTATACCTCCACACCTGGCTTGCAGAATGTATACCTCCACACCTGGCTTGCAGAATGTATACCTCCACACCTGGCTTGTAGAATGTATACCTCCACACAAATAGCTTGCAGAATGTATCCCTCCACACCTGGCTTGCAGAATGTATACCTCCACACCTGGCTTGAAGAATGTATACCTCCACACCTGGCTTGCAGAATGTATACCTCCACACCTGGCTTGCAGAATGTATACCTCCACACCTGGCTTGCAGAATGTATACCTATTACCTTCCAACACCTAGCTTGCAGAATGTATACCTCCACACACCTGGCTTGGAGAATGTATACTTGCACACCTGGCTTGCAGAATATATACCTCTACACCTGGCTTGTAGAATGTATACCTCCACACCTGGCTTGCAGAATGTATACCTGCACACCTGGCTTGCAGAATGTATACCTGCACACCTGGCTTGCAGAATGTATACCTGCACACCTGGCTTGCAGAATGTATAGCTGCACACCTGGCTTGCAGAATGTATACCTCCACACCTGGCTTGCAGAATGTATACCTCCACACCTGGCTTGCAGAATGTATACCTGCACACCTGGCTTGCAGAATGTATACCTCCACACCTGGCTTGCAGAATGTATACCTCCACACCTGGCTTGCAGAATGTATACCTGCACACCTGGCTTGCAGAACGCATACCACACCTTGCTTCTTGAATGTATACCTCCACACCTGGCTTGTAGAATGTATACCTCCACACCTGGCTTGTAGAATGTATACCTCCACACCTGGCTTGTAGAATGTATACCTCCACACTTGGCTTGTAGAATGTAAACCCCCACACCTGGCTTGTAGAATGTATACCTGCACACCTGGCTTGTAGAATGTATACCTCCACACCTGGCTTGTAGAATGTATACCCCCACACCTGGCTTGTAGAATGTATACCTCCACACCTGGCTTGTAGAATGTATACCCCCACACCTGGCTTGTAGAATGTATACCTCCCCACCTGGCTTGTAGAATGTATACCTGCCCACCTGGCTTGTAGAATGTATACCTCCACACCTGGCTTGCAGAATGTATACCTCCACACCTGCTTGTAGAATGTATACCTCCACACCTGGCTTGTAGAATGTATACCTCCACACCTGGCTTGCAGAATGTATACCCCCACACCTGACTTGTAGAATGTATACCTCCACACCTGGCTTGTAGAATGTATACCTCCACACCTCGCTTGTAGAATGTATACCTGCACACCTGGCTTGTAGAATGTATACATGCGCACCTGGCTTGCAGAATGTATACCTCCACACCTGGCTTGCAGAATGTATACCTCCAAACCTGGCTTGTAGAATGTATACCTCCACAGCTGGCTTGCAGAATGTATACCTCCTCACCTGGCTTTTAGAATGTATACCTCCACACCTGGCTTGTAGAATGTATACCTCCCCACCTGGCTTGTAGAATGTATACCTGCACACCTGGTTTGTAGAATGTATACATGCACACCTGGCTTGCAGAATGTATACCTCCACACCTGGCTTGCAGAATGTATACCTCCAAACCTGGCTTGTAGAATGTATACCTCCACAGCTGGCTTGCAGAATGTATACCTCCTCACCTGGCTTTTAGAATGTATACCTCCACACCTGGCTTGTAGAATGTATACCTCCACACCTGGCTTGTAGAACGTATACCTGCACACCTGGCTTGTAGAACGTATACCTCCACACCTGGCTTGTAGAATGTATACCTCCACACCTGGCTTGCAGAATGTATACCTCCACACCTGGCTTGTAGAATGTATACCTCCACACCTGGCTTGTAGAATGTATACCTCCACACCTGGCTTGTAGAATGTATACCTCCACACCTGGCTTGTAGAATGTATACCTCCACACCTGGCTTGCAGAATGTATACCTCCACACCTGGCTTGTAGAATGTATACCTCCACACCTGGCTTGCAGAATGTATACCTCCACACCTGGCTTGTAGAATGTATACCTCCACACTTGGCTCGTAGAATGTATACCCCCACACCTGGCTTGTAGAATGTATACCTGCACACCTGGCTTGTAGAATGTATACCTCCACACCTAGCTTGTAGAATGTATACCCCCATACCTGGCTTGTAGAATGTATACCTCCACACCTGGCTTGTAGAATGTATACCTCCACACCTGGCTTGTAGAATGTATACCTCCACACCTGGCTTGTAGAATGTATACCTGCACACCTGGCTTGTAGAACGTATACCGCCACACCTGGCTTGCAGAATGTATACCTGACAACCTGGCTTGCAGAATATATACCTGCACACCTGGCTTGCAGAATGTATTCCTCCACACCTGGCTTGTAGAATGTATACCTCCACACCTGGCTTGTAGAATGTATACCTCCACACCTGGCTTGTAGAATGTATACCTCCACACCTGGCTTGTAGAATGTATACCTCCACACCTGGCTTGTAGAATGTATACCTCCACACCTGGCTTGCAGAATGTATACCTCCACACCTGGCTTGTAGAATGTATACCTCCACACCTGGCTTGTAGAATGTATACCTCCACACCTGGCTTGTAGAATGTATACCTCCACACCTGGCTTGTAGAATGTATACCTTCACGCCAGGCTTGTAGAATGTATACCTCCACACCTGGCTTGCAGAATGTATACCTGCACACCTGGCTTGCAGAATGTATACCTGCACACCTGGTTTGCAGAATGCATACCTCCAACCCTCCTAGTTTTTTGTGGGAGTCTCCTGGATTTGTTGTGAATCTCCCAAACTCCCGGAAAAGAACAAATTCTCCGAGATTTTTGCGTCCAACAGCACCCCCCCTTTCTGTTTTCCAATATCCAATCCAACAAGACCAAGCCATTGAAACTCCTGACAAATCTTCCAAAGTCCAGTGCAGCTTGACCGAACTGACGAGACTGATGAACTATTTTGAATCTTGGATTTCGAAACTCAGAAGTTGTCAAGTATAAGAATGTCAATACATAAAGCTATTGACACTGTACCTTCCTGATTTGGCCCATCGCGCGACGTTCTCTCAACTTCCTCACTTTCACTGAAGACATTCCATGTGCATCCACACACTGACTGCCTTCCAAACCCAGATACATGCAGCGGACACTCTCTCGATGTCTCACCCCCTTGCTTCCACTCAGGGTACTCCCTTCATGACCCCCGGTCTCCATTCCACCTACAACTCGTCATATAGAACAATTGTACATACCAGATGAAAAATAGTGTAAACATTACCATTTTCTGGGAAAAATACGGCTTTTCCTCATCAATCCCATTTTCTTGTTATTTTGTAAATGTCCTGCTTTTTTGTAATTTTCTTTTTCTTATGGTAAAAACAATCTACTTGTTGCGTACAAGGTCATACATGCAATCAGTTTCAGAGTTCAAAGGTCATTTGACAGATAATCTGGTTCGCTTTGAGTGGTGGAAATGATCGCAAATAATACTGGCTATTTGGAAATAGTGTATATTAATATTTATAATATTTATATATATATGTATCGGACATTTACTGAAAAAATATTTAAAAGGAACATAGGAGACATGTGTGCCACTGCGATCCAATGGCGGCTTATTCTGCATTGTAAGTGATATGACCAGTTGTGTCATTACCACGGAGGACACTTGCTTGTTGGCGTTTCTGTTTCAGCAGTGAGAGTTTGCGGTAACAGAAGTCGTTGAGGTGTTTTGTGTTCTTTATACCTAAAACGTAAAAACAACACCATGAAAGTTTGGAGCTACTATTGTAATGGTATTGCGATACCCGTACTAATACAGAAATTGTGATAATGTCACAACTATTGTGATAGTATGGCGGGAACGTCACGAAATAGCAAATAGCCAGGAAAGCAAACATAATTTGTGGTGGACGCCATCGCATGGCTTGGTATAAATGGTGAATTGGTGCACAATGCTGCCATCGTCAACAATTGTTGATGTCAGGTCGACAAATAAGTAAAATAGCAGAATAAAATTTAAGAAGCATGTTTACAAACAGTATTACAATAGCAGAAATAGCCCTGCTGATTGGTCTGCCAACAATCATTACTATTCTGAATGTTGTACTGATGATAACACTTAATTTATGCATGCACGCACATACCCAGGTATTGCATGCATACACACACACATGCACGCACACACAAACATGCACACACACACAAACATGCACACTCACATTCACACACACAGACACACTCACTCACTCACTCACTCACTCACTCACAAGAACACACACACAGACTTGCCCTGACTTCAACG
>JAHLWY010001896.1:0-14437 GCA_020002185.1 Paraescarpia echinospica
CTAGATTAACCGCAAAGGGGAATGTATGTTACCCTTTCATCTCCGTCACGTAAGTTACAAGAAAATAGTACGTAAGTTATAGGTGTGAAAACTCATTCCCATTTGATGTTTTATCTTGTCTAATGCAGTAGTACATTCAGTATTCTCGAAACAAACGTGTCCCATCACAAAGTGATCGAAAAAAATTCACGCATATCACACCAAAACGGTATTTTCAAGTGCACTCTTTGCGCGGACGGATCAGTAATGTGGTCTTACCCCAAATTGATGTCCTGCATGTTACAAATCTTCACGAAGGCTACACTTATATCAAGCTACACATATAACTAGATTAACCTCAAAGGGGAATGTATGTTACCCTTTCATCTCCGTCACGTAAGTTGCAAGAAAATAGTACGTAAGTTATGGGTGTGAAAACTCATTCCCATTTGATGTTCTATCTTGTCTAATGCAGTAGTACATTCAGTATTCTCGAATCAAACGTGTCCCATGTCAAAGTGATCGAAAGCAATTCACGCATACCACACCAAAACGGTATTTTCAAGTGCACTGTTTACGCGGACGGATCCATAATACGGTCTTACCCTAAATTGTTGTAATGCATGTTACCAAATCTTCACGAAGGATAGACTGATATCAAGCTACACATATAACTAGATTAACCGTAAAGGGAAATGCATGCTACCCTTTCATCTCCGTCACGTAAGTTACAAGAAAATAGTACGTAAGTTATGGGTGTGAAAACTCATTCCCATTTGATGTTTTATTTTGTCTAATACAGTAGTACATTCAATATTCTCGAAACAAACGTGTCCCATATCAAAGTGATCGAAAAAAATTCACGCATATCACACCAAAACGGTATTTTCAAGTGCACTCTTTGCCCGGACGGATCCGTAATGTTGTCTTACACGAAATTGATGTAATGCATGTTACAAATCTTCACGAAGGCTAGACTGTTATCCAGCTACACATATAACTAGATTAACCGCAAATGGGAATGTATGTAACCCTTTCATCTCCGTCACGTAAGTTGCAAGAAAATAGTACGTAAGTTATGGGTGTGAAAACTCATTCCCATTTGATGTTTTATCTTGTCTAATGCAATAGTACTTTCAGTATTCTCGAATCAAACATGTCCCTTGTCAAAGTGATCGAAAGCAATTCACGCATACCACACCAAAACGGTATTTTCAAGTGCACGGTTTATGCGGACGGATCCGTACTACGGTCCTACCCCAAATTGTTGTAATGCATGTTACAAATCTTCACGAAGGCTAGACTGATATCAAGCTACACATATAACTAGATTAACCGTAAAGGGGAATGTATGTTACCCTTTCATCTCCGTCACGTAAGTTACAAGAAAATAGTACGTAAGTTATGGGTGTGAAAACTCATTCCCATTTGATGTTTTAACTTGTCTAATGCAGTAGTACCGTCGAGTATTCTCGAATCAAGCGTGTCCACATGTCAGAAGTGATCGAAAAAATTCACGCATATCACACCAAGGAAACGGTATTTTCCGAGGTGCACTGTTTGCGAGCGGACCCCGGATCCGTAATAATAATAGTCTTTTGATTGTTGTCATGCATGTTACTGGAAAAATCTTCACGAAGGCTAGACTGATATCAAGCTACACATATAACTTCGTTAACTAACAGTAGGAATGTATGTAACCCTTTCATCTCTCCGTCGTAAAGTTTGCAAGAAAATGAGTACGTAAGTTATGGATTGACGAAAATTCATTCCCATTTGTTGATGTTTTAACTCTTGTCTAATGCAGTGGTACATTCAATATTCTCCAAAGAACAAACGTAATCACATGACAGCAATTCCACATATTATCACACCAAAGGCTTGAGGTATTTTCCAAGTGCACACTTTCCGCGGACGGATTCCGTAATGTCTTACCTGGGTGTGTCCTGCGTATTTACAAATCTTCACGAAGGCTGGAGCCCCACGATATCCAGCTACATATAACTAGATTAACCCCAAATGGGAATGTATGTAACCCTTTCATCTCCGTCACGTAAGTTGCAAGAAAATAGTACTTAAGTTATGGATGTGAAAACTCATTCCCATTTGATGCTTTATCTTGTCTAATGCAATAGTACATTCAGTATTCTCGAATCAAACATGTCCCTTTTCAAAGTGATCGAATGCAATTCACGCATACCACATCAAAACAGTATTTTCAAGTGCACTGTTTACGCGGACGGATCCGTACTACGGTCTTACCCCAAATTGATGTCTTGCATGTTACAAATCTTCACGAAGGTTAGACTGATATCAAGCTACACATATAACTAGATTAACCGCAAAGGGGAATGTATGTTACCCTTTCATCTCCGTCACGTAAGTTACAAGAAAATAGTACGTAAGTTATAGGTGTGAAAACTCATTCCCATTTGATGTTTTATCTTGTCTAATGTAGTAGTACATTCAGTATTCTTGAAACAAACGTGTCCCATCACAAAGTGATCGAAAACAATTCACGCATATCACACCAAAACGGTATTTTCAAGTGCACTCTTTGCGCGGACGGATCAGTAATGTGATCTTAACCCAAATTGATGTCCTGCATGTTACAAATCTTCCCGAAGGTTAGACTGATATCAAGCTACACATATTACTATATTAACCGCAAAGGGGAATGCATGTTACCCTTTCATCTCCGTCACGTAAGTTACAAGAAAATAGTACGTAAGTTATGGGTGTGAAAACTCATTCCCATTTGATGTTTTATCTTGTCTAATGCAGTAGTACATTCAATATTCTCGAAACAAACATGTCCCATGTCAAAGTGATCGACAACAATTCACGCATATCACACCAAAGCGGTATTTTCAAGTGCACACTTTCCGCGGACGGATCCGTAATGTGTCTTACTCCAAATTGATGTCCTGCATGTTACAAATCTTCACGAAGGCTAGACTGATATCCAGCTACATATATAACTAGATTAACCGCAAATGGGAATGTATGTAACCCTTTCATCTCCGTCACGTAAGTTACAAGAAAATAGTACGTAAGTTATGGGTGTGAAAACTCATTCCCATTTGATGTTTTATCTTGTCTCATGCAGCAGTACATTCAGTATTCTCAAAAACAAACGTGTCCCATATGAAAGTGATCGAAAAAAATTCACACATATCACAACAAAACGGTATTTCAAATGCACTCTGCGCGGACGGATCCGTAATGTGGTCTTACCTCAAATTGATGTCATGCATGTTACAAATCTTCACGAAAGCTATACTGATATCATGCTACACATATAACTAGATTAACTTCAAAGGGGAATGTATGTTACCCTTTCATCTCCGTCACGTAAGTTGCAAGAAAATAGTACGTAAGTTATGGGTGTGAAAACTCATTCCCATTTGATGTTTTATCTTGTATAATGCAGTATTACATTCAATATTCTCGAAACAAACATGTCCCATGTCAAAGTGATCGACAACAATTCACGCATATCACACCAAAACGGTATTTTCAAGCGCACTCTTTGCGCGGACGGATCCGTAATGTTGTCTTACCCCAAATTGATGTAATGCATGTTACAAATCTTCACGAAGGCTAGACTGATATCAAGCTACATATATAACTAGATTAACCTCAAAGGGGAATGTATGTTACCCTTTCATCTTCGTTACGTAAGTTACAAGAAAATAGTACGTAATTTATGGGTGTGAAAACTCATTCCCATTTGATGTTTTATCTTGTCTAATGCAGTAGTACAATCAGTATTCTCGAATCAAACGTGTCCCATGTCAAAGTGATCGAAAAAAATTCACGCATATCACACCAAAACGGTATTTTCAAGTGCACTGTTTGAGCGGACGGATCCGTAATATTGTCTTACTCCAAATTGTTGTCATGCATGTTACAAATCTTCACGAAGGCTAGACTGATATCAATCTACACATATAACTAGATTAACCGCAAATGGGAATGTATGTAACCCTTTCATCTCCGTCACGTAAGTTGCAAGAAAATAGTACGTAAGTTATGGGTGTGAAAACTCATTCCCATTTAATGTTTTATCTTGTCTAATGAAATAGTACATTCAGTATTCTCGAATCAAACATGTCCCTTGTCAAAGTGATCGAAAGCAATTCACGCATACCACACCAAAACGGTATTTTCAAGTGCACTGTTTACGCGGACGGATCCGTAATACGGTCTTACCCCAAATTGTTGTAATGCATGTTACAAATCTTCACGAAGGATAGACTGATATCAAGCTACACATATAACTAGATTAACCGTAAAGGGGAATGTATATTACCCTTTCATCTCCGTCACGTAAGTTACAAGAAAATAGTACGTAAGTTATGGGTGTGAAAACTCATTCCCATTTGATGTTTTATCTTGTCTAATGCAGTAGTACAATCAGTATTCTCGAATCAAACGTGTCCCATGTCAAAGTGATCGAAAAAAATTCACGCATATCACACCAAAACGGTATTTTCAAGTGCACTGTTTGAGCGGACGGATCCTTAATATGGTCTTACCCCAAATTGTTGTCATGCATGTTACAAATCTTCACGAAGGCTAGACTGATATCAAGCTACACATATAACTAGATTAACCCAAAATGGGAATGTATGTAACCCTTTCATCTCCGTCACGTAAGTTGCAAGAAAATAGTACGTAAGTTATGGGTGTGAAAATTCATTCCCATTTGATGTTTTATCTTGTCTAATGCAGTAGTACATTCAATATTCTCGAAACAAACATGTCCCATGACAACAATTCACGCATATCACACCAAAACGGTATTTTCAAGTGCACACTTTCCGCGGACGGATCCGTAATGTGTCTTACCACAAATTGATGTCCTGCATGTTACAAATCTTCACGAAGGCTAGACTGATATCCAGCTACACATATAACTAGATTAACCCCAAATGGGAATGTATGTAACCCTTTCATCTCCGTCACGTAAGTTGCAAGAAAATAGTACTTAAGTTATGGATGTGAAAACTCATTCCCATTTGATGCTTTATCTTGTCTAATGCAATAGTACATTCAGTATTCTCGAATCAAACATGTCCCTTTTCAAAGTGATCGAATGCAATTCACGCATACCGCATCAAAACAGTATTTTCAAGTGCACTGTTTACGCGGACGGATCCGTACTACGGTCTTACCCCAAATTGTTGTAATGCATGTTACAAATCTTCACGAAGGATAGACTGATATCAATCTACACATATAACTAGATTAACCGTAAAGGGAAATGCATGCTACCCTTTCATCTCCGTCACGTAAGTTACAAGAAAATAGTACGTAAGTTATGGGTGTGAAAACTCATTCCCATTTGATGTTTTATTTTGTCTAATACAGTAGTACATTCAATATTCTCGAAACAAACGTGTTCCATATCAAAGTGATCGAAAAAAATTCACGCATATCACACCAAAACGGTATTTTCCAGTGCACTCTTTGCCCGGACGGATCCGTAATGTTGTCTTACACGAAATTGATGTAATGCATGTTACAAATCTTCACGAAGGCTAGACTGTTATCCAGCTACACATATAACTAGATTAACCGCAAATGGGAATGTATGTAACCCTTTCATCTCCGTCACGTAAGTTGCAAGAAAATAGTACGTAAGTTATGGGTGTGAAAACTCATTCCCATTTGATGTTTTATCTTGTCTAATGCAATAGTACTTTCAGTATTCTCGAATCAAACATGTCCCTTGTCAAAGTGATCGAAAGCAATTCACGCATACCACACCAAAACGGTATTTTCAAGTGCACTGTTTATGCGGACGGATCCGTACTACGGTCTTACCCCAAATTGTTGTAATGCATGTTACAAATCTTCACGAAGGCTAGACTGATATCAAGCTACACATATAACTAGATTAACCGCAAAGGGGAATGTATGTTACCCTTTCATCTCCGTCACGTAAGTTACAAGAAAATAGTACGTAAGTTATAGATGTGAAAACTCATTCCCATTTGATGTTTTATCTTGTCTAATGCAGTAGTACAATCAGTATTCTCGAATCAAACGTGTCCCATGTCAAAGTGATCGAAAAAAATTCACGCATATCACACCAAAACGGTATTTTCAAGTGCACTGTTTGAGTGGACGGATCCGTAATATGGTCTTACCCCAAATTGTTGTCCTGCATGTTACAAATCTTCACGAAGGCTAGACTGATATCAAGCTACACATATAACTAGATTAACCGCAAAGGGGAATGTATGTTACCCTTTCATCTCCGTCACGTAAGTTACAAGAAAATAGTACGTAAGTTATAGGTGTGAAAACTCATTCCCATTTGATGTTTTATCTTGTCTAATGCAGTAGTACATTCAGTATTCTCGAAACAAACGTGTCCCATCAGAAAGTGATCGAAAAAAATTCACGCATATCACACCAAAACGGTATTTTCAGGTGCACTCTTTGCGCGGACGGATCAGTAATGTGGTCTTACCCCAAATTGATGTCCTGCATGTTACAAATCTTCACGAAGGCTAGACTGATATCCAGCTACACATATAACTAGATTAACCGCAAATGGGAATGTATGTAACCCTTTCATCTCCGTCACGTAAGTTGCAAGAAAATAGTACTTAAGTTATGGATGTGAAAACTCATTCCCATTTGATGCTTTATCTTGTCTAATGCAATAGTACATTCAGTATTCTCGAATCAAACATGTCCCTTTTCAAAGTGATCGAATGCAATTCACGCATACCACATCAAAACAGTATTTTCAAGTGCACTGTTTACGCGGGACGGATCCGTACTACGGTCTTACCCCAAATTGTTGTAATGCATGTTACAAATCTTCACGAAGGATAGACTGATATCAATCTACACATATAACTAGATTAACCGTCAAGGGAAATGCATGCTACCCTTTCATCTCCGTCACGTAAGTTACAAGAAAATAGTACGTAAGTTATGGGTGTGAAAACTCATTCCCATTTGATGTTTTATTTTGTCTAATACAGTAGTACATTCAATATTCTCGAAACAAACGTGTTCCATATCAAAGTGATCGAAAAAAATTCACGCATATCACACCAAAACGGTATTTTCAAGTGCACTGTTTGAGCGGACGGATCCGTAATATGGTCTTACCCCAAATTGATGTCATGCATGTTACAAATCTTCACGAAGGCTAGACTGATATCAAGCTACACATATAACTAGATTAACCGTAAAGGGGAATGCATGTTACCCTTTCATCTCCGTCACGTAAGTTACAAGAAAATAGTACGTAAGTTATGGGTTTGAAAACTCATTCCCATTTGATGTTTTATCTTGTCTAATGCAGTAGTACATTCAATATTCTCGAAACAAACATGTCCCATGTCAAAGTGATCGACAACAATTCACGCATATCACACCAAAACGGTATTTTCAAGTGCACACTTTCCGCGGACGGATCCGTAATGTGTCTTACCCCAAATTGATGTCCTGCATGTTACAAATCTTCACGAAGGCTAGACTGATATCCAGCTACACATATAACTAGATTAACCGCAAAGGGGAATGTATGTAACCCTTTCATCTCCGTCACGTAAGTTACAAGAAAATAGTACGTAAGTTATGGGTGTGAAAACTCATTCCCATTTGATGTTTTATGTTGTCTAATTCAGCAGTACATTCAGTATTCTCGAAACAAACGTGTCCCATATCAAAGTGATCGAAAAAAATTCACGCATATCACAACAAAACGGTATTTCAAATGCACTCTGCGCGGACGGATCCGTAATGTGGTCTTACCTCAAATTGATGTCATGCATGTTACAAATCTTCACGAAAGCTATACTGATATCATGCTACACATATAACTAGATTAACTTCAAAGGGGAATGTATATTACCCTTTCATCTCCGTCACGTAAGTTGCAAGAAAATAGTACGTAAGTTATGGGTGTGAAAACTCATTCCCATTTGATGTTTTATCTTGTATAATGCAGTAATACATTCAATATTCTCGAAACAAACATGTCCCATGTCAAAGTGATCGACAACAATTCACGCATATCACACCAAAACGGTATTTTCAAGCGCAGTCTTTGCGCGGACGGATCCGTAATGTTGTCTTACCCCAAATTGATGTAATGCATGTTACAAATCTTCACGAAGGCTAGACTGATATCAAGCTACATATATAACTAGATTAACCTCAAAGGGGAATGTATGTTACCCTTTCATCTTCGTTACGTAAGTTAAAAGAAAATAGTACGTAATTTATGGGTGTGAAAACTCATTCCCATTTGATGTTTTATCTTGTCTAATGCAGTAGTACAATCAGTATTCTCGAATCAAACGTGTCCCATGTCAAAGTGATCGAAAAAAATTCACGCATATCACACCAAAACGGTATTTTCAAGTGCACTGTTTGAGCGGACGGATCCGTAATATTGTCTTACTCCAAATTGTTGTCATGCATGTTACAAATCTTCACGAAGGCTAGACTGATATCAATCTACACATATAACTAGATTAACCGTAAAGGGGAATGCATGTTACCCTTTCATCTCCGTCACGTAAGTTACAACAAAATAGTACGTAAGTTATGGGTGTCAAAAAAAATTCCCATTTGATGTTTTATCTTGTCTAATGCAGTAGTACATTCAATATTCTCGAAACAAACATGTCCCATGACAACAATTCACGCATATCACACCAAAACGGTATTTTCAAGTGCACACTTTCCGCGGACGGATCCGTAATGTGTCTTACCACAAATTGATGTCCTGCATGTTACAAATCTTCACGAAGGCTAGAATGATATCCAGCTACACATATAACTAGATTAACCCCAAATGGGAATGTATGTAACCCTTTCATCTCCGTCACGTAAGTTGCAAGAAAATAGTACTTAAGTTATGGGTGTGAAAACTCATTCCCATTTGATGCTTTATCTTGTCTAATGCAATAGTACATTCAGTATTCTCGAATCAAACATGTCCCTTTTCAAAGTGATCGAATGCAATTCACGCATACCACATCACAACGGTATTTTCAAGTGCACTGTTTACGCGGACGGATCCGTACTACGGTCTTACCCCAAATTGTTGTAATGCATGTTACAAATCTTCACGAAGGATAGACTGATATCAATCTACACATATAACTAGATTAACCGTAAAGGGAAATGCATGCTACCCTTTCATCTCCGTCACGTAAGTTACAAGAAAATAGTACGTAAGTTATGGGTGTGAAAACTCATTCCCATTTGATGTTTTATTTTGTCTATTACAGTAGTACATTCAATATTCTCGAAACAAACGTGTTCCATATCAAAGTGATCGAAAAAAATTCACGCATATCACACCAAAACGGTATTTTCAAGTGCACTCTTTGCCCGGACGGATCCGTAATGTTGTCTTACACGAAATTGATGTAATGCATGTTACAAATCTTCACGAAGGCTAGACTGATATCCAGCTACACATATAACTAGATTAACCGCAAATGGGAATGTATGTAACCCTTTCATCTCCGTCACGTAAGTTGCAAGAAAATAGTACGTAAGTTATGGGTGTGAAAACTCATTCCCATTTGATGTTTTATCTTGTCTAATGCAATAGTACTTTCAGTATTCTCGAATCAAACATGTCCCTTGTCAAAGTGATCGAAAGCAATTCACGCATACCACACCAAAACGGTATTTTCAAGTGCACTGTTTATGCGGACGGATCCGTACTACGGTCTTACCCCAAATTGTTGTAATGCATGTTACAAATCTTCACGAAGGCTAGACTGATATCAAGCTACACATATAACTAGATTAACCGTAAAGGGGAATGTATGTTACCCTTTCATCTCCGTCACGTAAGTTACAAGAAAATAGTACGTAAGTTATAGGTGTGAAAACTCATTCCCATTTGATGTTTTATCTTGTCTAATGCAGTAGTACATCCAGTATTCTCGAAACAAACGTGTCCCATCACAAAGTGATCGAAAAAAATTCACGCATATCACACCAAAACGGTATTTTCAAGTGCACTGTTTGAGCGGACGGATCCGTAATATGGTCTTACCCCAAATTGTTGTCATGCATGTTACAAATCTTCACGAAGGCTAGACTGATATCAAGCTACACATATAACTAGATTAACCCCAAATGGGAATGTATGTAACCCTTTCATCTCCGTCACGTAAGTTGCAAGAAAATAGTACTTAAGTTATGGGTGTGAAAATTCATTCCCATTTGATGTTTTATCTTGTCTAATGCAGTAGTACATTCAATATTCTCGAAACAAACATGTCCCATGACAACAATTCACGCATATCACACCAAAACGGTATTTTCAAGTGCACACTTTCCGCGGACGGATCCGTAATGTGTCTTACCACAAATTGATGTCCTGCATGTTACAAATCTTCACGAAGGCTAGACTGATATCCAGCTACACATATAACTAGATTAACCCCAAATGGGAATGTATGTAACCCTTTCATCTCCGTCACGTAAGTTGCAAGAAAATAGTACTTAAGTTATGGATGTGAAAACTCATTCCCATTTGATGCTTTATCTTGTCTAATGCAATAGTACATTCAGTATTCTCGAATCAAACATGTCCCTTTTCAAAGTGATCGAATGCAATTCACGCATACCACATCAAAGCAGTATTTTCAAGTGCACTGTTTACGCGGACGGATCCGTACTACGGTCTTACCCCAAATTGTTGTAATGCATGTTACAAATCTTCACGAAGGATAGACTGATATCAAGCTACACATATAACTAGATTAACCGTAAAGGGGAATGTATGTTACCCTTTCATCTCCGTCACGTAAGTTACAAGAAAATATTACGTAAGTTATGGGTGTGAAAACTCATTCCCATTTGATGTTTTATCTTGTCTAATGCAGTAGTACAATCAGTATTCTCGAATCAAACGTGTCCCATGTCAAAGTGATCGAAAAAAATTCACGCATATCACACCAAAACGGTATTTTCAAGTGCACTGTTTGAGCGGACGGATCCGTAATATGGTCTTACCCCAAATTGATGTCATGCATGTTACAAATCTTCACGAAGGCTAGACTGATATCAAGCTACACATATAGCTAGATTAACCGCAAAGGGGAATGTATGTTACCCTTTCATCTCCGTCACGTAAGTTACAAGAAAATAGTACGTAAGTTATGGGTTTGAAAACTCATTCCCATTTGATGTTTTATCTTGTCTAATGCAATAGTACATTCAATATTCTCGAAACAAACATGTCCCATGTCAAAGTGATCGACAACAATTCACGCATATCACACCAAAACGGTATTTTCAAGTGCACACTTTCCGCGGACGGATCCGTAATGTGTCTTACTCCAAATTGATGTCCTGCATGTTACAAATCTTCACGAAGGCTAGACTGATATCCAGCTACACATATAACTAGATTAACCGCAAATGGGAATGTATGTAACCCTTTCATCTCCGTCACGTAAGTTACAAGAAAATAGTACGTAAGTTATGGGTGTGAAAACTCATTCCCATTTGATGTTTTATCTTGTCTAATGCAGCAGTACATTCAGTATTCTCGAAACAAACGTGTCCCATATCAAAGTGATCGAAAAAAATTCACGCATATCACAACAAAACGGTATTTCAAATGCACTCTGCGCGGACGGATCCGTAATGTGGTCTTACCTCAAATTGATGTCATGCATGTTACAAATCTTCACGAAAGCTATACTGATATCATGCTACACATATAACTAGATTAACTTCAAAGGGGAATGTATGTTACCCTTTCATCTCCGTCACGTAAGTTGCAAGAAAATAGTACGTAAGTTATGGGTGTGAAAACTCATTCCCATTTGATGTTTTATCTTGTATAATGCAGTAGTACATTCAATATTCTCGAAACAAACATGTCCCATGTCAAAGTGATGGGAACAACAATTCACGCATATCACACCAAAACGGTATTTTCAAGTGCAGTCTTTGCGCGGACGGATCCGTAATGTTGTCTTACCCCAAATTGATGTAATGCATGTTACAAATCTTCACGAAGGCTAGACTGATATCAAGCTACATATATAACTAGATTAACCTCAAAGGGGAATGTATGTTACCCTTTCATCTTCGTTACGTAAGTTACAAGAAAATAGTACGTAATTTATGGGTGTGAAAACTCATTCCCATTTGATGTTTTATCTTGTCTAATGCAGTAGTACAATCAGTATTCTCGAATCAAACGTGTCCCATGTCAAAGTGATCGAAAAAAATTCACGCATATCACACCAAAACGGTATTTTCAAGTGCACTGTTTGAGCGGACGGATCCGTAATATTGTCTTACTCCAAATTGTTGTCATGCATGTTACAAATCTTCACGAAGGCTAGACTGATATCAATCTACACATATAACTAGATTAACCGTAAAGGGGAATGCATATTACCCTTTCATCTCCGTCACGTAAGTTACAACAAAATAGTACGTAAGTTATGGGTGTCAAAAAAAATTCCCATTTGATGTTTTATCTTGTCTAATGCAGTAGTACATTCAATATTCTCGAAACAAACATGTCCCATGACAACAATTCACGCATATCACACCAAAACGGTATTTTCAAGTGCACACTTTCCGCGGACGGATCCGTAATGTGTCTTACCACAAATTGATGTCCTGCATGTTACAAATCTTCACGAAGGCTAGAATGATATCCAGCTACACATATAACTAGATTAACCCCAAATGGGAATGTATGTAACCCTTTCATCTCCGTCACGTAAGTTGCAAGAAAATAGTACTTAAGTTATGGGTGTGAAAACTCATTCCCATTTGATGCTTTATCTTGTCTAATGCAATAGTACATTCAGTATTCTCGAATCAAACATGTCCCTTTTCAAAGTGATCGAATGCAATTCACGCATACCACATCAAAACGGTATTTTCAAGTGCACTGTTTACGCGGACGGATCCGTACTACGGTCTTACCCCAAATTGTTGTAATGCATGTTACAAATCTTCACGAAGGATAGACTGATATCAATCTACACATATAACTAGATTAACCGTAAAGGGAAATGCATGCTACCCTTTCATCTCCGTCACGTAAGTTACAAGAAAATAGTACGTAAGTTATGGGTGTGAAAACTCATTCCCATTTGATGTTTTATTTTGTCTATTACAGTAGTACATTCAATATTCTCGAAACAAACGTGTTCCATATCAAAGTGATCGAAAAAAATTCACGCATATCACACCAAAACGGTATTTTCAAGTGCACTCTTTGCCCGGACGGATCCGTAATGTTGTCTTACACGAAATTGATGTAATGCATGTTACAAATCTTCACGAAGGCTAGACTGATATCCACCTACACATATAACTAGATAAACCGCAAATGGGAATGTATGTAACCCTTTCATCTCCGTCACGTAAGTTACAAGAAAATAGTACGTAAGTTATGTGTGTGAAAACTCATTCCCATTTGATGTTTTTTTTTGTCTAATACAGTAGTACATTCAATATTCTCGAAACAAACGTGTCCCATATCAAAGTGATCGAAAAAAATTCACGCATATCACACCAAAACGGTATTTTCAAGTGCACTCTTTGCGCGGACGGATCCGTAATGTTGTCTTACCCCAAATTGATGTAATGCATGTTACAAACCTTCACGAAGGCTAGACTGATATCAGGCTATATATATAACTAGATTAACCGTAAAGGGGAATGTATATTACCCTTTCATCTCCGTCACGTAAGTTACAAGAAAATAGTACGTAAGTTATGGGTGTGAAAACTCATTCCCATTTGATGTTTTATCTTGTCTAATGCAGTAGTACAATCAGTATTCTCGAATCAAACGTGTCCCATGTCAAAGTGATCGAAAAAAATTCACGCATATCACACCAAAACGGTATTTTCAAGTGCACTGTTTGAGCGGACGGATCCGTAATATGGTCTTACCCCAAATTGTTGTCATGCATGTTACAAATCTTCACGAAGGCTAGACTGATATCAAGCTACACATATAACTAGATTAACAGTAAAGGGGAATGCATGTGACCCTTTCATCTCCGTCACGTAAGTTACAAGAAAATAGTACGTAAGTTATGGGTGTGAAAACTCATTCCCATTTGATGTTTTATCTTGTCTAATGCAGCAGTACATTCAGTATTCTCGAAACAAACGTGTCCCATATCAAAGTGATCGAAAAAAATTAACGCATATCACAACAAAAAGGTATTTCAAATGCACTCTGCGCGGACGGATCCGTAATGTGGTCTTACCTCAAATTGATGTCATGCATGTTACAAATCTTCACGAAAGCTATGCTGATATCATGCTACACATATAACTAGATTAACCTCAAAGGGGAATGTATGTTACCCTTTCATCTCCGTCACGTAAGTTGCAAGAAAATAGTACGTAAGTTATGGGTGTGAAAACTCATTCCCATTTGATGTTTTATCTTGTATAATGCAGT
>JAHLWY010001897.1:0-14421 GCA_020002185.1 Paraescarpia echinospica
GGAGGAGATATTACAAGAATGATATGATCGGACGGGACATCAAGGCATTGCTAGAGTTGAAAAGTCAGTTGTTGTTACCGCGTGCAATAAGGGAGGAGGTATTACAAGAATTACGTGATCGGACGGGACATCAAGGCATTGTTAGAGTTGAGAAGTCAGTTGTTGTTAACGCGTGCAATGAGAGAGGAGGTATTACAAGAATTACATGATCGGACGGGACATCAAGGCATTGATAGAGTTGAGAAACCAGTTGTTGTTAACGCGTACAATGAGGGAGGAGGTATTACAAGAATTACATGATCGGACGGGACATCAAGGCATTGATAGAGTTGAGAAATCAGTTGTTGTTACCGCGTGCTATGAGGGAGGAGATATTACAAGAATTACATGATCGGACGAGACATCAAGGTATTGATAGAGTTGAGAAACCAGTTGTTGTTACCGCGTGCAATGAGAGAGGAGGTATTACAAGAATTACATGATCGGACGGGACATCAAGGCATTGATAGAGTTGAGAAACCAGTTGTTGTTACCGCGTGCAATGAGGGAGGAGGTATTACAAGAATTACATGATCGGACGGGACATCAAGGCATTGATAAAGTTGAGAAGCAAATTGTTGTTAACGCGTGCAATGAGAGAGGAGGTATTACAAGAATTACATGATCGGACAGGACATCAAGGCATTGATAAAGTTGAGAAACCAGTTGTTGTTACCGCGTGCAATGAGGGAGGAGGTATTACAAGAATTACATGATCGGACGGGACATCATGGTATTGATAGAGTTGAGAAACCAGTTGTTGTTACCGCGTACAATGAGGGAGGAGGTATTACAAGAATTACATGATCGGATGGGACATCAAGGCATTGATAGAGTTGAGAAACAAGTTGTTGTTGCCGCGTGCAATGAGGGAGGAGGTATTACAAGAATTACATGATCGGACGGGACATCAAGGCATTGATAGAGTTGAGAAACCAGTTGTTGTTACCGCGTACAATGAGGGAGGAGGTATTACAAGAATTACATGATCGGACGGGACATCAAGGTATTGATAGAGTTGAGAAACCAGTTGTTGTTACCGCGTACAATGAGGGAGGAGGTATTACAAGAATTACATGATCGGACGGGACATCAAGGCATTGATATAGTTGAGAAACCAGTTGTTGTTACCGCGTACAATGAAGGAGGAGTTATTACAAGAATTACATGATCGGACGGGACATCAAGGCATTGATAGAGTTGAGAAACCAGTTGTTCTTACCGCGTACAATGAGGGAGGAGGTATTACAAGAATTACATGATCGGACGGGACATCAAGGTATTGATAGAGTTGAGAAACCAGTTGTTGTTACCGCGTACAATGAGGGAGGAGGTATTACAAGAATTACATGATCGGACGGGACAACAAGGCATTGATAGAGTTGAGAAACCAGTTGTTGTTACCGCGTTCAATGGGGGAGGAGGTATTACAAGAATTACATGATCAGACGGGACATCAAGGCATTGATAGAGTTGAGAATCCAGTTTTTGTTAACGCGTACAATGAGGGAGGAGGTATTACAAGAATTACATGAACGGACGGGACATCAAGGTATTGATAGAGTTGAGAAACCAGTTGTTGTTACCGCGTACAATGAGGGAGGAGGTATTACAAGAATTACATGATCGGACGGGACATCAAGGCATTGATAGAGTTGAGAAACCAGTTGTTGTTACCGCGTACAATGAGGGAGGAGGTATTACAAGAATTACATGATCGGACGGGACATCAAGGCATTGATAGAGTTGAGAAACCAGTTGTTGTTACCGCGTACAATGAGGGAGGAGGTATTAAAAGAATTACATGATCGGACGGGACATCAAGGCATTGATAGAGTTGAGAAACCAGTTGTTGTTACCGCGTACAATGAGGGAGGAGGTATTAAAAGAATTACATGATCGGACGGGACATCAAGGCATTGATAGAGTTGAGAAACCAGTTGTTCTTACCGCGTACAATGAGGGAGGAGGTATTACAAGAATTACATGATCGGACGGGACATCAAGGTATTGATAGAGTTGAGAAACCAGTTGTTGTTACCGCATGCAATGAGGGAGGAGGTATCACAAGAATTACATGATCGGACGGGACATCAAGGTATTGATAGAGTTGAGAAACCAGTTGTTCTTACCGCGTACAATGAGGGAGGAGGTATTACAAGAATTACATGATCGGACGGGACATCAAGGCATTGATAGAGTTGAGAAACCAGTTGTTGTTACCGCGTACAATGAGGGAGGAGGTATTACAAGAATTACATGATCGGACGGGACATCAAGGCATTGATAGAGTTGAGAAACCAGTTGTTGTTACCACGTACAATGAGGGAGGAGGTATTACAAGAATTACATGATCGGACGGGACATCAAGGCATTGATAGAGTAGAGAAACCAGTTGTTGTTACCGCGTACAATGAGGGAGGAGGTATTACAAGAATTACATGATCGGACGGGACATCAAGGCATTGATAGAGTTGAGAAACCAGTTGTTGTTACCGCGTACAATGAGGGAGGAGGTATTAAAAGAATTACATGATCGGACGGGACATCAAGGCATTGATAGAGTTGAGAAACCAGTTGTTGTTACCGCGTACAATTAAGGAGGAGGTATTACAAGAATTACATGAACAGACGGGACATCAAGGTATTGATAGAGTTGAGAAACCAGTTGTTGTTACCGCGTGCAATTAAGGAGGAGGTATTACAAGAATTACATGACCGGACGGGACATCAAGGCATTGATAGAGTTGAGAAACCAGTTGTTGTTACCGTGTACAATGAGGGAGGAGGTATTACAAGAATTACATGATCGGACGGGACATCAAGGTATTAATAGAGTTGAGAAACCAGTTGTTGTTACCGCATGCAATGAGGGAGGAGGTATTACAAGAATTACATGATCGGACGGGACATCAAGGCATTGATAGAGTTGAGAAACCAGTTGTTGTTACAGCGTACAATAAGGGAGGAGGTATTACAAGAATTACATGATCGGACGGGAAATCAAGGCATTGATATAGTTGAGAAACCAGTTGTTGTTACCGCGTACAATAAAGGAGGAGGTATTACAAGAATTACATGATAGGACGGGACATCAAGGCATTGATAGAGTTGAGAAACCAGTTGTTCTTACCGCGTACAATGAGGGAGGAGGTATTACAAGAATTACATGATCGGACGGGACATCAAGGTATTGATAGAGTTGAGAAACCAGTTGTTGTTACCGCGTACAATGAGGGAGGAGGTATTACAAGAATTACATGATCGGACGGGACAACAAGGCATTGATAGAGTTGAGAAACCAGTTGTTGTTACCGCGTTCAATGGGGGAGGAGGTATTACAAGAATTACATGATCAGACGGGACATCAAGGCATTGATAGAGTTGAGAATCCAGTTTTTGTTAACGCGTACAATGAGGGAGGAGGTATTACAAGAATTACATGAACGGACGGGACATCAAGGTATTGATAGAGTTGAGAAACCAGTTGTTGTTACCGCGTACAATGAGGGAGGAGGTATTACAAGAATTACATGATCGGACGGGACATCAAGGCATTGATAAAGTTGAGAAACCAGTTGTTGTTAACGCGTACAATGAGGGAGGAGGTATTACAAGAATTACATGATCGGACGGGACATCAAGGTATTGATAGATTTGAGAAACCAGTTGTTGTTACCGCATGCAATGAGGGATGAGGTATCACAAGAATTACATGATCGGACGGGACATCAAGGCATTGATAGAGTTGAGAAACCAGTTGTTCTTACCGCGTACAATGAGGGAGGAGGTATTACAAGAATTACATGATCGGACGGGACATCAAGGTATTGATAGAGTTGAGAAACCAGTTGTTGTTACCGCATGCAATGAGGGAGGAGGTATTACAAGAATTACATGATCGGACGGGACATCAAGGCATTGATAGAGTTGAGAAACCAGTTGTTGTTACCGCGTATAATGAGGAAGGAGGTATTACAAGAATTACATGATCGGACGGGACATCAAGGTATTGATAGAGTTGAGAAACCAGTTGTTGTTTCCGCTTACAATGAGGGAGGAAGTATTACAAGAATTACATGATCGGACGGGACATCAAGGCATTGATAGAGTTGAGAAACCAGTTGTTGTTACCGCGTACAATGAGGGAGGAGGTATTACAAGAATTACATGATCGGACGGGACATCAAGGCATTGATAGAGTTGAGAAACCAGTTGTTGTTAACGCGTACAATGAGGGAGGAGGTATTACAAGAATTACATGATCGGACGGGACATCAAGGCATTGATAGAGTTGAGAAACCAGTTGTTGTTACCGCATGCAATGAGGGAGGAGGTATCACAAGAATTACATGATCGGACGGGACATCAAGGTATTGATAGAGTTGAGAAACCAGTTGTTGTTACCGCGTACAATGAGGGAGGAGGTATTACAAGAATTACATGATCGGACGGGACATCAAGGTATTGATAGAGTTGAGAAACCAGTTGTTGTTACAGCGTACAATGAGGGAGGAGGTATTACAAGAATTACATGATCGGACGGGACATCAAGGCATTGATAGAGTTGAGAAACCAGTTGTTGTTACCGCGTACAATGAGGGAGGAGGTATTACAAGAATTACATGATCGGACGGGACATCAAGGTATTAATAGAGTTGAGAAACCAGTTGTTGTTACCGCGTACAATGAGGGAGGAGGTATTACAAGAATTACATGATCGGACGGGACATCAAGGCATTAATAGAGTTGAGAAACCAGTTGTTGTTACCGCGTACAATGAGGGAGGAGGTATTACAAGAATTACATGATCGGACGGGACATCAAGGCATTGATAGAGTTGAGAAGTCAGTAGTTGTTACCGCGTGCAATGAGGGAGGAGATATTACAAGAATGATATGATCGGACGGGACATTAAGGCATTGCTAGAGTTGAAAAGTCAGTTGTTGTTACCGCGTGCAATAAGGGAGGAGGTATTACAAGAATTACGTGATCGGACGGGACATCAAGGCATTGTTAGAGTTGAGAAGTCAGTTGTTGTTAACGCGTGCAATGAGAGAGGAGGTATTACAAGAATTACATGATCGGACGGGACATCAAGGCATTGATAGAGTTGAGAAACCAGTTGTTGTTAACGCGTACAATGAGGGAGGAGGTATTACAAGAATTACATGATCGGACGGGACATCAAGGCATTGATAGAGTTGAGAAATCAGTTGTTGTTACCGCGTGCTATGAGGGAGGAGGTATTACAAGAATTACATGATCGGACGAGACATCAAGGTATTGATAGAGTTGAGAAACCAGTTGTTGCTACCGCGTGCAATGAGAGAGGAGGTATTACAAGAATTACATGATCGGACGGGACATCAAGGCATTGATAGAGTTGAGAAACCAGTTGTTGTTACCGCGTGCAATGAGGGAGGAGGTATTACAAGAATTACATGATCGGACGGGACATCAAGGCATTGATAAAGTTGAGAAGCCAATTGTTGTTAACGCGTGCAATGAGAGAGGAGGTATTACAAGAATTACATGATCGGACGGGACATCAAGGCATTGATAAAGTTGAGAAACCAGTTGTTGTTACCGCGTGCAATGAGGGAGGAGGTATTACAAGAATTACATGATCGGACGGGACATCAAGGCATTGATAGAGTTGAGAAACCAGTTGTTGTTACCGCGTGCTATGAGGGAGGAGGTATTACAAGAATTACATGATCGGACGAGACATCAAGGTATTGATAGAGTTGAGAAACCAGTTGTTGTTACCGCGTACAATGAGGGAGGAGGTATTACAAGAATTACATTATCGGATGGGACATCAAGGCATTGATAGAGTTGATAAACCAGTTGTTGTTACCGCGTGCAATGAGGGAGGAGGTATTACAAGAATTACATGATCGGACGGGACATCAAGGCATTGATAGAGTTGAGAAACCAGTTGTTGTTACCGCGTGCAATGAGGGAGGAGGTATTACAAGAATTACATGATCGGACGGGACATCAAGGCATTGATAGAGTTGAGAAACCAGTTGTTGTTACCGCGTGCAATGGGGGAGGAGGTATTACAAGAATTACATGATCGGACGGGACATCATGGTATTGATAGAGTTGTGAAACCTGTTGTTGTTACCGCGTACAATGAGGGAGGAGGTATTACAAGAATTACATGATCGGATGGGACATCAAGGCATTGATAGAGTTGAGAAACAAGTTGTTGTTGCCGCGTGCAATGAGGGAGGAGGTATTACAAGAATTACATGATCGGACGGGACATCAAGGCATTGATAGAGTTGAGAAACCAGTTGTTGTTACCGCGTACAATGAGGGAGGAGGTATTACAAGAATTACATGATCGGACGGGACATCAAGGCATTGATAGAGTTGAGAAACCAGTTGTTGTTACCGCGTACAATGAGGGAGGAGGTATTACAAGAATTACATGATCGGACGGGACATCAAGGCATTGATATATTTGAGAAACCAGTTGTTGTTACCGCGTACAATGAAGGAGGAGGTATTACAAGAATTACATGATCGGACGGGACATCAAGGCATTGATAGAGTTGAGAGACCAGTTGTTCTTACCGCGTACAATGAGGGAGGAGGTATTACAAGAATTACATGATCGGACGGGACATCAAGGTATTGATAGAGTTGAGAAACCAGTTGTTGTTACCGCGTACAATGAGGGAGGAGGTATTACAAGAATTACATGATCGGACGGGACAACAAGGCATTGATAGAGTTGAGAAACCAGTTGTTGTTACCGCGTTCAATGGGGGAGGAGGTATTACAAGAATTACATGATCAGACGGGACATCAAGGCATTGATAGAGTTGAGAATCCAGTTTTTGTTAACGCGTACAATGAGGGAGGAGGTATTACAAGAATTACATGAACGGACGGGACATCAAGGTATTGATAGAGTTGAGAAACCAGTTGTTGTTACCGCGTACAATGAGGGAGGAGGTATTACAAGAATTACATGATCGGACGGGACATCAAGGCATTGATAGAGTTGAGAAACCAGTTGTTGTTACCGCGTACAATGAGGGAGGAGGTTTTACAATAAGTACATGATCGGACGGGACATCAAGGCATTGATAGAGTTGAGAAACCAGTTGTTGTTACCGCGTACAATGAGGGAGGAGGTATTACAAGAATTACATGATCGGACGGGACATCAAGGCATTGATAGAGTTGAGAAACCAGTTGTTGTTACCGCGTACAATGAGGGAGGAGGTATTACAAGAATTACATGATCGGACGGGACATCAAGGCATTGATAAAGTTGAGAAACCAGTTGTTGTTAACGCGTACAATGAGGGAGGAGGTATTACAAGAATTACATGATCGGATGGGACATATGGTATTGATAGAGTTGAGAAACCAGTTGTTGTTACCGCGTACAATGAGGGAGGAGGTATTACAAGAATTACATGATCGGATGGGACATCAAGGTATTGATAGAGTTGAGAAACCAGTTGTTGTTACCGCGTGCAATGAGGGAGGAGGTATTACAAGAATTACATGATCGGACGGGACATCAAGGCATTGATAGAGTTGAGAAACCAGTTGTTGTTACCGCGTACAATGAGGGAGGAGGTATTACAAGAATTACATGATCGGACGGGACATCAAGGCATTGATAGAGTTGAGAAACCAGTTGTTGTTACCACGTACAATGAGGGAGGAGGTATTACAAGAATTACATGATCGGACGGGACATCAAGGCATTGATAGAGTTGAGAAACCAGTTGTTGTTACCGCGTACAATGAGGGAGGAGGTATTACAAGAATTACATGATCGGACGGGACATCAAGGCATTGATAGAGTTGAGAAACCAGTTGTTGTTACCGCGTACAATGAGGGAGGAGGTATTAAAAGAATTACATGATCGGACGGGACATCAAGGCATTGATAGAGTTGAGAAACCAGTTGTTGTTACCGCGTACAATTAAGGAGGAGGTATTACAAGAATTACATGAACAGACGGGACATCAAGGTATTGATAGAGTTGAGAAACCAGTTGTTGTTACCGCGTGCAATTAAGGAGGAGGTATTACAAGAATTACATGACCGGACGGGACATCAAGGCATTGATAGAGTTGAGAAACCAGTTGTTGTTACCGTGTACAATGAGGGAGGAGGTATTACAAGAATTACATGATCGGACGGGACATCAAGGTATTAATAGAGTTGAGAAACCAGTTGTTGTTACCGCATGCAATGAGGGAGGAGGTATTACAAGAATTACATGATCGGACGGGACATCAAGGCATTGATAGAGTTGAGAAACCAGTTGTTGTTACAGCGTACAATAAGGGAGGAGGTATTACAAGAATTACATGATCGGACGGGAAATCAAGGCATTGATATAGTTGAGAAACCAGTTGTTGTTACCGCGTACAATAAAGGAGGAGGTATTACAAGAATTACATGATAGGACGGGACATCAAGGCATTGATAGAGTTGAGAAACCAGTTGTTCTTACCGCGTACAATGAGGGAGGAGGTATTACAAGAATTACATGATCGGACGGGACATCAAGGTATTGATAGAGTTGAGAAACCAGTTGTTGTTACCGCGTACAATGAGGGAGGAGGTATTACAAGAATTACATGATCGGACGGGACATCAAGGCATTGATAGAGTTGAGAAACCAGTTGTTGTTACCGCGTACAATGAGGGAGGAGGTATTACAAGAATTACATGATCGGACGGGACATCAAGGCATTGATAGAGTTGAGAAACCAGTTGTTGTTACCGCGTACAATGAGGGAGGAGGTATTACAAGAATTACATGATCGGACGGGACATCAAGGCATTGATAGAGTTGAGAAACCAGTTGTTGTTACCGCGTACAATGAGGGAGGAGGTATTACAAGAATTACATGATCGGACGGGACATCAAGGTATTGATAGAGTTGAGAAACCAGTTGTTGTTACCGCGTACAATGAGGGAGGAGGTATTACAAGAATTACATGATCGGACGGGACATCAAGGCATTGATAGAGTTGAGAAACCAGTTGTTGTTACCGCGTACAATGAGGGAGGAGGTATTACAAGAATTACATGATCGGACGGGACATCAAGGCATTGATAGAGTTGAGAAACCAGTTGTTGTTACCGCGTACAATGAGGGAGGAGGTATTACAAGAATTACATGATCGGACGGGACATCAAGGTATTGATAGAGTTGAGAAACCAGTTGTTGTTACCGCGTACAATGAGGGAGGAGGTATTACAAGAATTACATGATCGGACGGGACAACAAGGCATTGATAGAGTTGAGAAACCAGTTGTTGTTACCGCGTGCAATGGGGGAGGAGGTATTACAAGAATTACATGATCGGACGGGACATCAAGGCATTGATAGAGTTGAGAAACCAGTTGTTCTTACCGCGTACAATGAGGGAGGAGGTATTACAAGAATTACATGATCGGACGGGACATCAAGGTATTGATAGAGTTGAGAAACCAGTTGTTGTTACCGCGTACAATGAGGGAGGAGGTATTACAAGAATTACATGATCGGACGGGACATCAAGGCATTGATAAAGTTGAGAAACCAGTTGTTGTTAACGCGTACAATGAGGGAGGAGGTATTACAAGAATTACATGATCGGATGGGACATAAAGGTATTGATAGAGTTGAGAAACCAGTTGTTGTTACCGCATGCAATGAGGGATGAGGTATCACAAGAATTACATGATCGGACGGGACATCAAGGTATTGATAGAGTTGAGAAACCAGTTGTTGTTACCGCGTACAATGAGGGAGGAGGTATTACAAGAATTACATGATCGGACGGGACATCAAGATATTGATAGAGTTGAGAAACCAGTTGTTGTTACCGCGTACAATGAGGGAGGAGGTATTACAAGAATTACTTGATCGGACGGGACATCAAGGCATTGATAGAGTTGATAAACCAGTTGTTGTTACCGCGTACAATGAGGGAGGAGGTACTACAAGAATTACATGATCGGACGGGACATCAAGGCATTGATAGAGTTGAGAAACCAGTTGTTGTTACCGCGTGCAATAAGGGAGGAGGTATTACAAGAATTACGTGATCGGACGGGACATCAAGGCATTGTTAGAGTTGAGAAGTCAGTTGTTGTTAACGCGTGCAATGAGAGAGGAGGTATTACAAGAATTACATGATCGGACGGGACATCAAGGCATTGATAGAGTTGAGAAACCAGTTGTTGTTACCGCGTGCAATGAGGGAGGAGGTATTACAAGAATTACATGATCGGACGGGACATCAAGGCATTGATAGAGTTGAGAAATCAGTTGTTGTTACCGCGTGCTATGAGGGAGGAGATATTACAAGAATTACATGATCGGACGAGACATCAAGGTATTGATAGAGTTGAGAAACCAGTTGTTGTTACCGCGTGCAATGAGAGAGGAGGTATTACAAGAATTACATGATCGGACGGGACATCAAGGCATTGATAGAGTTGAGAAACCAGTTGTTGTTACCGCGTGCAATGAGGGAGGAGGTATTACAAGAATTACATGATCGGACGGGACATCAAGGCATTGATAAAGTTGAGAAGCCAATTGTTGTTAACGCGTGCAATGAGAGAGGAGGTATTACAAGAATTACATGATCGGACAGGACATCAAGGCATTGATAAAGTTGAGAAACCATTTGTTGTTACCGCGTGCAATGAGGGAGGAGGTATTACAAGAATTACATGATCGGACGGGACATCAAGGCATTGATAGAGTTGAGAAACCAGTTGTTGTTACCGCGTGCTATGAGGGAGGAGGTATTACAAGAATTACATTATCGGATGGGACATCAAGGCATTGATAGAGTTGATAAACCAGTTGTTGTTACCGCGTGCAATGAGGGAGGAGGTATTACAAGAATTACATGATCGGACGGGACATCAAGGCATTGATAGAGTTGAGAAACCAGTTGTTGTTACCGCGTGCAATGAGGGAGGAGGTATTACAAGAATTACATGATCGGACGGGACATCAAGGCATTGATAGAGTTGAGAAACCAGTTGTTATTACCGCGTGCAATGGGGGAGGAGGTATTACAAGAATTACATGATCGGACGGGACATCATGGTATTGATAGAGTTGAGAAACCAGTTGTTGTTACCGCGTACAATGAGGGAGGAGGTATTACAAGAATTACATGATCGGATGGGACATCAAGGCATTGATAGAGTTGAGAAACAAGTTGTTGTTGCCGCGTGCAATGAGGGAGGAGGTATTACAAGAATTACATGATCGGACGGGACATCAAGGCATTGATAGAGTTGAGAAACCAGTTGTTGTTACCGCGTACAATGAGGGAGGAGGTATTACAAGAATTACATGATCGGACGGGACATCAAGGCATTGATATAGTTGAGAAACCAGTTGTTGTTACCGCGTACAATGAAGGAGGAGGTATTACAAGAATTACATGATCGGACGGGACATCAAGGCATTGATAGAGTTGAGAGACCAGTTGTTCTTACCGCGTACAATGAGGGAGGAGGTATTACAAGAATTACATGATCGGACGGGACATCAAGGTATTGATAGAGTTGAGAAACCAGTTGTTGTTACCGCGTACAATGAGGGAGGAGGTATTACAAGAATTACATGATCGGACGGGACAACAAGGCATTGATAGAGTTGAGAAACCAGTTGTTGTTACCGCGTGCAATGGGGGAGGAGGTATTACAAGAATTACATGATCAGACGGGACATCAAGGCATTGATAGAGTTGAGAAACCAGTTTTTGTTAACGCGTACAATGAAGGAGGAGGTATTACAAGAATTACATGATCGGACGGGACATCAAGGCATTGATAGAGTTGAGAAACCAGTTGTTGTTACCGCGTACAATGAGGGAGGAGGTATTACAAGAATTACCTGATCGGACGGGACATCAATGCATTGATAGAGTTGAGAAACCAGTTGTTGTTAACGCGTACAATGAGGGAGGAGGTATTACAAGAATTACATGATCGGACGGGACATCAATGTATTGATAGAGTTGAGAAACCAGTTGTTGTTACCGCATGCAATGAGGGAGGAGGTATCACAAGAATTACATGATCGGACGGGACATCAAGGTATTGATAGAGTTGAGAAACCAGTTGTTGTTACCGCGTACAATGAGGGAGGAGGTATTACAAGAATTACATGAACGGACGGGACATCAAGGTATTGATAGAGTTGAGAAACCAGTTGTTGTTACCGCATGCAATGAGGGAGGAGGTATCACAAGAATTACATGATCGGACGGGACATCAAGGTATTGATAGAGTTGAGAAACCAGTTGTTGTTACCGCGTACAATGAGGGAGGAGGTATTACAAGAATGATATGATCGGACGGGACATCAAGGCATTGCTAGAGTTGAAAAGTCAGTTGTTGTTACCGCGTGCAATAAGGGAGGAGGTATTACAAGAATTACGTGATCGGACGGGACATCAAGGCATTGTTAGAGTTGAGAAGTCAGTTGTTGTTAACGCGTGCAATGAGAGAGGAGGTATTACAAGAATTACATGATCGGACGGGACATCAAGGCATTGATAGAGTTGAGAAACCAGTTGTTGTTAACGCGTACAATGAGGGAGGAGGTATTACAAGAATTACATGATCGGACGGGACATCAAGGCATTGATAGAGTTGAGAAACCAGTTGTTGTTACCGCGTGCAATGAGGGAGGAGGTATTACAAGAATTACATGATCGGACGGGACATCAAGGCATTGATAGAGTTGAGAAATCAGTTGTTGTTACCGCGTGCTATGAGGGAGGAGGTATTACAAGAATTACATGATCGGACGAGACATCAAGGTATTGATAGAGTTGAGAAACCAGTTGTTGTTACCGCGTGCAATGAGAGAGGAGGTATTACAAGAATTACATGATCGGACGGGACATCAAGGCATTGATAGAGTTGAGAAACCAGTTGTTGTTACCGCGTGCAATGAGGGAGGAGGTATTACAAGAATTACATGATCGGACGGGACATCAAGGCATTGATAGAGTTGAGAAACCAGTTGTTGTTACCGCGTGCTATGAGGGAGGAGGTATTACAAGAATTACATGATCGGACGAGACATCAAGGTATTGATAGAGTTGAGAAACCAGTTGTTGTTACCGCGTACAATGAGGGAGGAGGTATTACAAGAATTACATTATCGGATGGGACATCAAGGCATTGATAGAGTTGATAAACCAGTTGTTGTTACCGCGTGCAATGAGGGAGGAGGTATTACAAGAATTACATGATCGGACGGGACATCAAGGCATTGATAGAGTTGAAACCAGTTGTTGTTACCGCGTGTAATGAGGAGAGGAGGTATTACAAGAATTACATGATCGGACGGGACATCAAGGCATTGATAGAGTTGAGAAACCAGTTGTTGTTACCGCGTGCAATGGGGGAGGAGGTATTACAAGAATTACATGATCGGACGGAGACATCATGGTATTATTAAAATTCATGAAACCTGTTATTTATTGCCATTACAATGAGAAAGAGGAGGAAGTATTACAAAATTACATGATCGGATGGGACATAAGGCATTGATAGAGTTAACAAGTTATTTATTTGCCAGCGTGATACAGCCAAGAGGAGGTATTACAAGAATTACATGATCGGACGGGACATCAAGGTATTAATAGAGTTGAGAAACCAGTTGTTGTTACCGCATGCAATGAGGGAGGAGGTATTACAAGAATTACATGATCGGACGGGACATCAAGGCATTGATAGAGTTGAGAAACCAGTTGTTGTTACAGCGTACAATAAGGGAGGAGGTATTACAAGAATTACATGATCGGACGGGAAATCAAGGCATTGATATAGTTGAGAAACCAGTTGTTGTTACCGCGTACAATAAAGGAGGAGGTATTACAAGAATTACATGATAGGACGGGACATCAAGGCATTGATAGAGTTGAGAAACCAGTTGTTCTTACCGCGTACAATGAGGGAGGAGGTATTACAAGAATTACATGATCGGACGGGACATCAAGGTATTGATAGAGTTGAGAAACCAGTTGTTGTTACCGCGTACAATGAGGGAGGAGGTATTACAAGAATTACATGATCGGACGGGACAACAAGGCATTGATAGAGTTGAGAAACCAGTTGTTGTTACCGCGTGCAATGGGGGAGGAGGTATTACAAGAATTACATGATCGGACGGGACATCAAGGCATTGATAGATTTGAGAAACCAGTTGTTGTTAACGCGTACAATGAAGGAGGAGGTATTATAAGAATTACATGATCGGACGGGACATCAAGGCATTGATAGAGTTGAGAAACCAGTTGTTGTTACCGCGTACAATGAGGGAGGAGGTATTACAAGAATTACCTGATCGGACGGGACA